>JACGCK010000163.1:0-100153 GCA_014925825.1 Pholiota molesta | reverse complement strand
TTATGTACCTCAAGGGTTTGTGCTGGGATCGGGGGTTGGTATGCCAAGCTCAAGCGTCTGAACGGCGCAGAGGCTGCAATTGCAGCGCTCATTGTTCGTGCAGACGGGCTGAGGGCACCCATTGCCGCGGCGCGGACTGCGTCAGCGCGTATCCGTGTTCATCAATCCCAGCGTCCTCCAGCTGTGCAGAGTGCGTCGGTGGTGAGATGTGCCGGCCTTCCTATGCGGATAGGAAGTCGGCGGCGGTGTTATCCATGGTGGTGAATTTGAGAGCGCGGCAAGCGCGTTCATCCGTTAGCAGGGAATGAACAAACAAGCGAGTAAAGCGCTCGTTCGTCATCGGACTAGCTGCTGAGAAGGGCGGGTGGGATGGGTCGGTCTGCGGTTTCCTAGAGTCGCGCTGGGTAGTTCGAACTGCAGGGGAGTAAGACAATGCTGACTTCCAGTCGGCGGCGGCGTACCTGACGGATCTCCCGCTTCGCGGGTCTTCCCTTGGTTGTCTCATGCCCCGCTGGCTTGCTCACGCCTGTGTCAGCAGTCCGCCGCGTTCGTGCTGCCGCACCCACTGAGAGGGGCTGCAGAGGTGATGGGCGGCGGGACGTGTGGGATGCGGGTGGTGAGGTCGAGGGTGATATTACCGACTCCGGCTACAGCGCACTGTCAATGAGTGTGATTGGAGTGACTCAGAGTGAATGCGTGCGGTGGGGGCTTAGCTCGATACTACGATAGCCATGCTGACGCTTCCATCGTTTCACCCACGCCAGTCGCCCACGTCGACGTCGTCCGCATTGTCGTCGCCATTGTCCGCGCTGTCTGTGTCGCGTGTCGCCTGTTGTCGGGTATGTCCGCTTGTGGCGTTGAGTTGGGCAGCCAGCCCACATCCTTCGTTCGAGGCCCTGGAGGGGCACACGGCAATAACGAGGCGACAATGAAACCATGCTGATTTTGGTTGAAGCGGAGCTCGAATCCCAACTGCCGACGAAGCCGTCATTTTATCCATAGGGACTGCCGTCCACCGGCAACCCGCCGTTGGGGTACGGTTGGGAGCCGGACTTGCCCAACGCTTCTCATTTTGGCAGAGCCCTGAGTACCCACCACATCCATCCCATCTCATCTTATATCGTCAGTCAAGCGCCAACCTATCACGCATCATCCCTGTTTTCTCATTGACAGTCATTAGCATGTTGATAACGAGGAATTGGAATGACAGGATCCTACTGGCCGTACTGCTATCACAATCTATTCAACAGATGCACTTGCTACCACACTTATCGGAGTCTCCGCAATGCAAGTATTTCCATTCCTTGCGGGCTGAGTCGTATGTTAATGTTTTGCGGCCAGGAATCAACCTGCCATACCAACCGCTCGTCTGAATCATCGTCGTAAGCCTTACTAATTTCCAAATTTTGACATGTGCTGTAATTCTTTTCGAACATACACGTACGAACATGGGACGAGGCCAGCATGGATAAGGGGCAGTATAGTCGTCTTGTGGAGTAGGAGTAAGAGCATATCTACCGTGCAGCTGGTAGATGGTTGTTTCTTATTCTATCGCGCCTTGCGGCCGCCGTTATTGAGTACTGTATACTTAGTATCTACTGTAACTTAACACCGGGTTTGACGGAGACAACTTCTCATGAATATCCAAGTTTTTTCCACGATGGTCTGCAATGTTTACTCTACCTAGCTATCAGAAACACCGAAGCTGTCCGGAAGTCTCGTAATTTGTTCCCAACTGAGGACTACCTACCTAAGAATATGACTTCGATGATTCTTTTAGCAATTAATTACCGGAAAGAATCAAGGTAGTTCGCGTTTCCGGTCTAACAGGGGTTCTAGGGGCAGCAAGTGACTCTCCATGTGGGAAATGTCCACGCGTCACAAATAATAGAGATTTATAACTTGTAGGTGGGAAACATGAATGGACACTCTTTCAGGTATGGTTTATAACGATAGCAGTTGCACTAAGATGCGAATCAGAGCCAACTTTCTCTTCGACCTCGACGAACTGAACGGTGCATGGATCCCACATACGTAACATGGCCAGGCTTTTTGTCTGTGGTCTGCACCCTCCTCGTATTCATGGCCGTCACACAAGCTATCTCCTGGTGGTTGAAAGTCGCGACTCGCCTACCTTACCCGCCGGGCCCGAAACCGAAGCCACTCATAGGAAATATGTTCGATTTTCCCCTCATTGATTACGGTATGCACTATCTGCGGTGGGGGAAGCAATATAACAGTATAACCTCTGTCTGTCTTTCCTCGAAGTTTCTGATCAATCGTCGTTTTCGCAGGTAGCATCGTACATGCTCGCATGCCCGGAATCCACGTTATAGTTTTGAACTCGTTGGAAGATGCAGAAGAGTTGCTCGAAAGAAGAGCGAACAACTATTCCGATCGAATTGACATCCCGATATTAAAACTGTAAGCTGGAAAGTTTTACGCTTAGTAGATATTGGATTGTATGATCAATTCGTTGACCTTCGTGTATAGAATGGGATACGGAGCTAACATGGCCTTCATGCCCCATGGCCCAGTATGGAGACACCACCGCCGACTGGCCCAGCAAAATTTCCGCCTCGACGCTATGGCTAGTCATCAGCCCGTCCAGAAGCGCAGGGTGCACTACATGTTGAAAGGCCTCCTCGATGACCCGGACAGTCTCTTTGTTCATAACAGAGTGTACGTGTCACAAACACACCTAACATAATGTGTTCCGTCGACTAATGTGGATATCTTTCGCAGCCTGTCTATGTCAATTCCTCTGGAATTTATGTATGGCTACGACGTGACGTCCTTAGACGATCAGTTCATTGTCCAAGCAGAAAAACTAGTCGCGCTCTCAGGTGATTACTTCACTCCCCCATCGACGCTGATCAACTTCTTCCCGATATTGGGACGCATTCCGGCTTGGATCCCTGGTGCTTCGACTCAGAAAATTGCCGCCGAATCCAGAAAACTCAACCGCAAATTAGAGACGGAACCCATGGAGTTTGTAAAAAGAATCTAGTGAGTTGTCAATGACGATGGGTATCTCAAACATACGGGGCTGTAAATTCTGATAACTCATTACCCAACAGGCCGAGGGCATCGCAAATCCATGTGTTCTGTCCGAATTTCTGAAAACAAGACGCGGAACGCCTGGATATAAAGAAGATGAAGATGTAATCAACCAGGTTGCGGTAACGATATACAGTGGTTAGCATCTCCTCTTATTCGACGCCAGTCCATCAATATTAAGAGCACCAACCCGTGTTCATGTATAGGCGCCTCCGATACGATAATTGCCGCTCTGGCGTCACTCTTTTATGTTCTTGCAACACGCCCAGACATTCAGAGGAAAGGCCGAGGCGAGATCGACAAGGTGGTCGGCACGGACCGTCTGCCGGACTTCGAAGACCGCGCTTCTTTGCCATATGTCGATGCTCTATATCGTGAGCTCCTGCGCTATTACCCGCCAACTCCGCTCGCCATTCCTCATTGCGTCAGGGAGGACGACCATTATAAAGGGTATCGTATACCGAAAGGTATAATTCTTTATCATGCATCTTAATATGAAGAAAGCTGATGTAAATTGAATGTTCGAAGGGGCCTTGGTGTCTGCTAATGTTTGGTAACGTACTCCGTGTTGTCATATAAGTGTGGCCTATAATCGTGTTCTTATTTTATAGGGCAATGGGACGAGACGAGAGTATATATCCAGAACCATACGAATTTCAACCGGAAAGGTTCATTGACGCAAATAACCAACTGAAAAATGACACTCGCGTACTGACGTACGGTTTTGGGAGAAGGTTAGTGGACACTTGTTTCAGTCTCGAAAATTACCATTTAACAGATATGTTCTATAGAATCTGCATCGGAAAGCACTCTGCGAGCTCGATAGTGAGTTGATTATTTACGCGAGAACCCTAGTCGTTACTAATAGTGAGCGTCAAGCTGTGGCTTACAATTGCGTCTCTATTGGCTTGCTTTGACATAGGCAAAGCGAAAGACGCTTTTGGAAAGGAAATAGAAATCTTGGATGACTTCGAAATAATGGAATTACTAAGTAAGTAGTAAATCCGATTCGCAACAGGCGTAGACCTTCGGCTGATCATTACATTTTAGCCACAAAACACCGTTCAAATGCTCTATCACCCCACGTTCTTCGGATGTGCGTCGTCTAGTTGAAGAAGCCGTTGTCGCAGAGAAGTTACTGCCACAGAAGAATTAAACCTTTCATTTCTTGCTTGATTGAGGTTAAAATTTATACATGTCATATGTACCAGGTTCGGAGCTATCCAGGAGAAGAGAGTGGCAGAAATAGTGGACGGTGGTGTGTTGGTTGTCTTAATGATATGACTGTCTGATTTTTTTAACTACCACGTTCGCTATAGGTTGGCAATCCGCCATATGGATGAATATGGTTTTGAGTATATAAACGTTTGGCGATACTTGTAACGTCCTATGGTTTGTCCTATCTTGTACGTTCTCCTTCGCTGTGTAGCCAGTGGTAGAGGTGGGCGATGACCGAGGCGATGGAAGAGGTACGGGTCTCGAAGGATAGCCGTGGGAAAACTCGGCATGAGCGGAGCCCTGCAGCTTTCACACCACATCAACAGCATCCTATTCGACTTCCTTCTGACCATTGCCTTTCGTTCGTTACTCTGTTCAATCCCACAAGTGATCTGCCGACGGTCTCTTCGCAGAACTTTCTGTCCATGGACGTACGACTTCAAAACGACCGACACACCTGCGAGGAACCTAAGTACTAGGCAACCCCGAAACACACACTTTGCGATGATGATGAATACCGTCACGTCTGAGGTCGAGCTCATCCACACCCCGTGGAATCTTGTGCTGGATGGTAACGATCGATGAAGCTCGAATGGGATGAGCGCTACCATTGCGGGGTTCTCCTGATTGTGCATGACGCTCCGCTGTGAGGGATAGGCGGTCGACGACCATGCTGGCGCAAACACATCGCCCCGTTCGCGCTTACGGTGGATACTGAGGTGGTACGTTATCGATTCTTCTACGTACAGAGCGGAATGATGATTTATATCGCTTTAGATGGCGCCTTTCCCCCTCTTCCTGCACCGCCGCCTCGCCATCTGCCTCTGCGCTCTGTGCGGCCACCCAGTCGCATGACCCTCTAACACCACCCCTCGGCAATCTCTAATGACTGCTCCTGTCTTCCTTCGCCCATGAAACTGTGCTCGGTGTTCGCTGGAAGACCGCCTCCACCGGCAGCTACCTCGCGGCGCAGGGCATGATACGAATATGCGCCCAAGCGTTCATAGTAACACGTTTTGGACTGGACATCGCCCCGCTCACTTCCGGCCCCGGTAGCACTCTCGCTTAGTCCTCCTCGACATATACTCGGTTGGTCCCATGCCCCCGATGTGTAGTTCCCAACGATGACGATCTCCTTCGCCAGGCGCATGCGGCGTGGTGGGTTGATGGCTGTTGCGGCTATCGGGAAGTCGACGAGGGAGGCATACATATAGAGCTTATACCCTCGTCGAGTACGTTTTCCGTTTCCTTGCACGCGACGCTTGCTTACAATGCGATAGCACGGGCACCCGATGTGCGAAGGCATGTGTGCGCTATACGGTGTGCCGATGTACCTAGTAGTGTGGGTGCGGTGTATGGTTCATCTTTCGCTTGCTGATTTCTTTTTTTTGTACTGCCAGCTCTTCGCCGTTCGGATCCTAGCGCTGGAAGAGTCCGTGCCCCGGGACGTGGCTTCGAAATCCCTGTCATAAAAGAATGTACTTAACACCGATCTCACAACTATAAAGGCATCTGGCTTTTTTAGAGCTTGACTACATCGTACATCAACTGTAGCGGATCATACTTGAAGTTGAGTTCCTCTGGCCGCCCACTACCACAGATATACATTTTCGGCTCCTGCCCCGATTTCCAGATGACCTTCATCCCCACCACTTCCTCTAGAAAGTCAAAGTTCATCGGAAACCCCGCGAGCGGATGCATCGTCAGGTCAAAAGTCTCGATAGCCATCCCGAGATTCCGTCGCAGCAGAAGGAACGGGAGAACCATGTCGATGCCGTCTAGGCCCAAGAAGGGCGCGACCCTGATGGTTCTGAGCCGGGGAAACAACGGGAACGCCGCGTTCTCTCGCGGTGTCGCCAGCAGAAATGCCATCCCTTCCGGCGTCAACTCCACTTCCTCGATCGAGGTGAGCAATTTGAAGAACTTGGCGAAGTTTGGATCTGATGCGGGATGCCCTCGGGAGCTGATGTAAAATGTTTTGACAGAGTCGAAGTTACATTGGGTGAGGCCACTTAGAAGAAGTGATACCGATTCGGAGGGCACGTCGACCTTGAACTTGAAATCCGGCGATGTGGCATCATTGAGCGTCGCGATGGAATTGGTGAAGAAGGTGAATGAGGACAGGTGGATATTGATGGATACCGCGGAAACGATGTGCGTCTTGAGATAGTTCCCTGCGTATCGCGCCAGCACGCGGTAAGTGGCCTCCGCTTCCCGGACGCTGAAGCGCTCTCCGCTGCGCGCCTCCAAGTAAACGCGGCACCCAGGTGCGGCGGTGATATGGTCCAATAGTGGCATGCAAGCGCCTGTCGTTCCTGAAATCTGTATGTTGTCTAATCTGGGAAGAGATATGTGGCGGAGGGGGAATGCGTCAGGTATTGAAAGTGAATTAACCGTCAGTGACTCGAGCGAATCCATTTCCGATAATGCGCCCAAAATCTGAGGTACGGTGAAGTACGAAGAGAGCTTCAAACTCTTCAAGTGGAAGAAGCATGGCATGCAGAGTTGGAAATGAATATTCGTCGCAAGGAAGTAGCGTAGGCATGGGGAATCGTCGGAGAATAGATGATGGCCTTCGGTAACGAAGAGGTTGGACAAGCTGTTCAGCCCGAAATGAATGTTGAAGTATTCGAGATTCGGTGCGGGCCGTTGAAGGACACGCCAGCGCGTCAATGCCTTCTCTTCCGATTGTATCCCCACCTCCATCACCTCAATGCATAACCTTCGAATGCGGGGCCAAAATTCGTTTAGCAGGGACATAAAAACTTCGCCCGTACTCTTCCACGGCTCGTGTTCAGGGTCGAATCGAACGCAACCTTTGACATGCAGAGGAGCGTGTCCGGTCCTCGACATAACCAATTTCCTCCAATTTTCGTGGCCCCACAACAGAGCTTCAATATCGAGAGCCTGGCCCCAGAGCGACGGTGATTGAAGTAGTATGGTGCGCCATAAATCGCACACTTGCGAGCTGCGGCGAAGGAGAGTTAACGGATGAAGACTTCGCGTGCGATGATTGAGCCGGCTGGTATAGCTGAGCTCCATGTCCATTTGCGCGTTCTCGGAGAAGATGAGCCAGAGAAGATATTGGTCCAACTTGAATATTGACGCAGACTGTGCGTGCATCGTCTCGGCCGATATTTTGGAATTAGGGTGTTAGTGAACGTACGGATTTTCGCAGAGGGTTGTAACACAACATGCAGTAGTCTAGTCGAGCATTATACGTGGCCTCTATGTGGGTAGATGGGGCATGACGGACTGCCCATATTCAACACAGGCAGGCGATCGCGGTGACGAGCACGCCGCGAAGCCTTCTGGGTCTTCCAGACCTGATATCATATCAAATGAATTTATTTTAGGTCCCGGCTGCATTCCGCAGGCAATTAGAACTCATTCCCACACCAACCAACGCCAAACGTGCGTCTCTGGCCATCCTATGTATAAAAGCCTAGCTTCACCACCAGCCGCATGAACGACAGTCGTTGAATCGAGTTATGCCGCAGAACTATAGACTGAGATAACCCTCGGTAGTCTAGTCACCACGCAGAATGCGACGAAAGGAAGTTGAGAGGAAGATATATATTTCAAGCATAGCTCGCTGCACGTCTGCGGTATTAGCTCATGGTAAGTCAGGTCAGTGCAGCCGGAGATTCAAGAAGGCTCCGAGGTGCTGATGAATCGGAGACTTGTCGACACAGCGAAAATAAATCATGACACGAATATGCCAGTCGAGGAACCTCGATGATCTGCAAGGTGATCATGATGTCAGATACGCGGCATCCCACACAACTTTAAACAGCTCTGGAATTGGCAGCAGAGTAGGTGAGTCGTTCTTTGGAGCTCCAGCTCCATTGGCCATTTGATGTGGTAAAATGAACTTGGTCCAGACTTGGTCAAATACTGAGCATCAGTAACCCAGACTCGTCACTCGAGAAACTTGCAAGGAATCACTCGGCGATTGTCAGAAGAGGCCAACAGTTCTTGCGAAAAACGTTCTGCCACGGAGTAATGAACTTGCGCGACATGGTCATCTCGACCTAAGCCAGACATCGGACAAAAAAAGCAGAGGTACACAAATCGAGACCCTGGAAGCCAGGCCCGGTCATGCAGACTTAGAACTGGAGCGAACTTCCTCCGGCGAGAATAGGCCACATAACATTCATTCGCCACGTGTGAACGACATATGACCGTCCACTTGGCTCGAATATTTGCGTCGCGTTTTACAGAGTAGCACAATAAATAGAGAATTCTACGGTATGTCTACTCAGACCGGAAACAATCAGCTTGTCATTTTTTGGCATCCCGACGCTCTTTCTTGAAGTGATTGGACATGAGGAATGCGATATCTAAGTGAAGCAAGAGGAAGAGTCAGCACCAAGTTACAGCTATCAATAGAGAAACCAAAGCCGAGTCTGCGACATTATCGCTGATAAGACTGGAATACGCACCGAGACTCTGTTCAAAGTTCAACCTGGGATCGCAGAACGACTATAGCGACACGCAGCCATTATGAGCGCAAAGTTCTAGAAGGGCCATTAATAAGACGTGCGCACCTGATACCTCAAGCCCAACTCCTCTTCCGTCAGCTCCATGCTCCCACCGAGACATTCCGTGACGGAATACCCCTCCTCATTGAGCTCGCCCGTGAACTCGAGGCTGACGCCGTTCAGGCGCGACTGACAAGCAGTGTGGATGCGGAGCGACGACGTAATCTCAGAGATGATGTTGTTAAAATGCCGCGTCTTGAGGCCCGAAGAGGACGTTTGAGTACTGCAACAGCATCGGCGTTAGTAAGCGCTACGAAAGAGGAATCGACTGGGGGAAAAATAGAAGCGCGTCTATAATTAAGTGAGCCCATGTACTCAGGCATGCTAAGGCGTGAGTACAAGGTCTAAAGCCTGCGTCGGGTAAGGCTTAACAGAAAACCGTCCAGAACGCGCCCACGAGGGGACGTAAATCGTACACAGAAATCTTTCCCTCGCCAAAGGGATGTGCGTTTGACGTGCGACAATAGAGAATGGCGATTAAAATACCGCATTGGATCTGGGCCTGATAATAGGACGGGGTCGCATATAGATCAGGACTTGACGTCGCCAATGACATGGGTATCAGAATCCTCCTTGCCATCCCAGCACGACCGACGTCTAAACGCCAACCAATCATGATCGGCACAAGCCCAAACGCAGCGCCTTCCCCAACGCACAACCAGAGGCGTCCCCAACATCGCGATATCTTTAGGAACGAAGGCGAGAGAACAGAGGCTACGCACTTTCCATGCATGGGATCGCAAATCCACGCCACCGGGTGGCCCGACGCTTGCACAGCCTGGATGTGCCCAGGAAGATGATCCTCGATCTAGAAGGGAGGGGAAAACCGCATATGCACATCAGCACACCATGCACCACACACTAACGAAGAAATAGGGAACAAAGAAGCAGAGAGAAAACGGCCCACTACGACCGCTCGCGGGAGTGTCGGCCATGAATATGGTTCGATAGCCATCATGTAGTGGGAGGACATGGATAGGGGTGGCATATCGTCACCAGGAGAAGCGCATGTCACGAAAGGCAATGTTTCACAGAGACGAAGCACGAGAAAAAAAGGGAATGAAAACCAAAATGCGACATGAGAGATTCAACAGAATAAATGTAGCTGGATGCACTCTCATGGTATACGGCCCTTCTCGAGCACCACGGCAGCAGTTCCGATCACGAAGATAAGCGAAGCGGAAACGGAACATGCACGTAGTGGATCTAAAACGTCCTCCCAGATGAAAGGAAGGTCGCGCAGAACACCCAGGCATCCTGCCAGGATTCGCGTTCGAAATGTGGGGATCGAGAGCAGATGAAGAGCGTTGATATCGGACAGACCTCGTACCACATAGTGAATGAGTGTACGAGATCCCGCAACACCGTGGCGTAGAAGGCAGAACGCACGAAGAACTAAAATGTTGCCGCAAGGGAGCAGCACGGCGCCATGTGCGGAGATATATCCCCCAAAGCGAGAAAGAAGTCTCGCCAGGGCTCTCGCTCCAATACACGACGAAAGATCGCGCCAGAAGTACGAAGAAACACAGCAGAGCGGGACCACTTGCGATTGCTCACCTTGCGCGCACCGTAACGAGTAATCAGAGTCACCCGTCCACTCTCCTTATCCGGGTTCAGCACTGTCAACGACGAAAAAATCAATCAGCCCAAGCATTCCATCGCGAAAAACACAACCCAAAACCGCGCCGATTCCACTGCGCCAGCACGAAAAAGCACATACCATCCAGCACCCGAACCAACTCCTCACTCTCCATGCTCGGCCCCACCTTGACGCCAATCGGGTTCCTGATCCCGCGGAAGTACTCCACGTGCGCGCCCGTCAGCTGGCGCGTGCGGTCGCCGATCCATAGGAAGTGCGCGCCGGTATTATAGAACGCCTTTCGCGCGCCAGCAGGCGCCGCCGCCGCCGCCGCTTCTTCCCCAGGGGCTGGGGCCACGTTGGGCGTGGCGCACGCGACGGAGGCAGGCACGGGCAGCGCGCGTGTCAGCGCCGTCTCGTACCCGAGCATCAGGCCCTCATGGCTGGACAGGATCCGGGGGGCGTCAGCGTGCGTTCACTCAGATCTTCTACTTAGTTTCGCTTCGCGCACCTCGTGTAAAAATCGACTTCGCCCAGCGTCCCGCGGCCCCCGCCCTGCTCATAGGGCAGCGATGCACTCGCATCGACGCCGATCGTGCGGCTGAAATCCAGCGCATCGGAGAGGCCTTCCACGATCGTTTCGAATTCTTGCCTATAGAAGGAAAACAAGATGTAAGTTCAAGAACGTTAAAACGGGGAGAACACAGGAAGCGAAAGAAGTTTCTGCATGCGTCACCAAGATTGGGGATGCAAAAGCGAAAATCAAAGTTGTAAACGAAAAATAGCGCCATCCTCGATGAACTCCCAAAGATCCTGGCGTCGGTGGCTTGAAATCTCCCCCCGAAAAAAAAGGTAGAGCAGAAGCAAACTCAAAACCACACAAACCCACGCCGATGCGAAATGACGCCTACAAGTTAAAAAAAAAACCCCAGTGTGGCGGTGGCAACAACGGCATCGGCGTTGATCAAAGCCTCTCCGAGGCATGGGGCAACGCAATACCGCAAAGAAAGCCAACTTAAAGTCAAAGCGACAGCGAGAACCGCGAACGCAAAAGCACAAGGAAAAAGGCAAAAATTACGAGGAACTCAACCCCGCGCCGAGTTCCTGGGAAGCAAAGTAGGACAGGCTTTCGCGAGGGAAAGATTGGAAAAATCCAAACCCAAACCCCAGATGCGCGGACCTGCCTGCACGCACAAACCAAGGGCGACGCTAACCATCGTGAGCATAATAAAAAACACACTCAACAACCAAATCATTCGTTCGGCGATCAAGGTCTAAAAGCAAGAGCGCGCCCACGCGGCCAACTCTCCTAGACGTGCAATCACGCCAAGTTTCCTGCAATTACGCCAACTCTCCTAGACTTGCCATCACGCAAAGTTTCCTGGACGCGCAATCGCCCCTCGCCAACGCCAACGCCACGGGCCAGGTACGCGCACAAAAGTACACGCACACAAAAAAACAACACAAATAAAAATAAAAAATGTGCCGCACGCACGCACGCACGAATACACGCCAAGACACCTCCAACTCGCACTCACCTCAAAGCCTTGCTCCTCACATGCTCCAAACTCCACTCTCTCGGGTGGTGCAAGCTCGCGAAGCCCGACGTGAGCAGCCCGCGCACGCAGTTCAGCGTCGTCGTCGAGTGGAAATACGCACTGCGAAGGGTACACGTAGCGGCGGTCAGCAAGATGAAGACAATGAGGCGGGGGAGAAGGCGTACCGCAACAAACGCTCGGGGTCCGGCGTGCGCGCGTCGGGGTCCAACCTACGGAGGTACGAAGGCGCGTCGGTGTTGAACGCGTGTCAGACGAAAATCGATATCGTGGATATGAACGAGATAGAGAGGGTAAGGAGAAAAAAAGAGGATAACGATGGATCAATGAGAGAAAAAAAATGCAGAGAGTTGAAGATGCGTACCCATTCACATTGTCCCCGCGAAAGCTCAGCACCTCCCGCCCATCCACGACTTCAAAGCTGCTGCTCCGCGGCTTCGCGTACTGCCCCGCGATGCGGCCAATGCGGACCTGTCGTTGTCGTCAGTAGCAGCAAAAACGTATTGGGATCAGTAGGCTGGTCCAGGTGAAGAAGACAAGAAAAAAGCGGAGTGAAGCGTAGAGGGAAACATTTTGCGTAGGGCGCAGACCTCCCTCCGTGAGGAGGAGTCCGAAACGGAACGATGAGACGGGAGACGGGAAACTCACAACAGGCAGCCGCGCGCCCCAGATCAGTACGAGCGAGAACGAGAGGATGAGGCCGATCTTGGCAGATATGTTTTCCTATCAAAATTCGAGGAGAGTATGAGCATTCCGCACGCGCGACAAGTGAAACGTGAACGCCATAATGTAGAAATTGGCGGCTAATGATATGCCTCGAGACGGACAAAGAGAATAGAAAAAGTGGAAGGAAAGAATGATACGACATCGTCCAAGTCGAAGAGCGCCAAGGGTTGCTTAACACCCTTAAATTTTACCCATCCCGAAGGCCGGAGACAACGAAAACAGGCTATTCCAAGGGGGTGCGGAAGACGGTGGGTATGGAAGGACGGAAGGGGCGCGTATGTAATAGCCTATATGAACACCTTGAAGAACCGTACGTGGACGGCGTTCCATCTGGAACGGAGGGAGAAAGACGCACGTAATCCAACCGACCACAGAACGAAAAGAACAAAAGCAACAGAAAACAAAGGAAAAAGAAAAAGAGAAGAAAAGAAAGAGAATGTCGAAACGAACGAGGGAATGACGTACATGCGTGCACGCGTCAAAGCTCTCCGCGCAGTCGCCCGCGTGGAGGAGGAACGCCTCGCCGCGCTGCACTTGCCCGAGCTGGTGTCTCAAACGTTCAATCTGCGCCCAGTTGGCATAGAGCATAGAAGATCATAAAACGAATATCCGGGTGCGGTGTGGCAGGGACGGCGTTTGCGTTCCCATATCGCAGGGAGACGGCAGATGTGCAAGGAAACCGGCGAGCCATGGAAAGACGGGCGAGATGCGCGGAGATGCAGGGAGGGATCGATTCATATGCGCAATCGTTCGGTCGGGGATTCATTTGGAAGGGAAGGCAGGGGACGAGAAAGAGGGGAGGCAGGCGCGAGGCAGGGAGAAGCAGGGCAAGATTCACGCAACAATCGTCAGAGAAGATCCCATCTCCACGTAGCTTCGCGCTCACCTCGGACGGCGTCACCAGCGGAGGCAGCGTCGCCAGCTTGCCCAGGACTCTGCAGCAGCGCAGGCAGGATGAGTGAGCATCAGTTCCCCGGGCTCCGGGTGTCCATGGGGCCTAGGAGGCGCGAAAAAACGTACTTGTCGAGGTGCTCTTGGTCGGGGTACGCGACATCCTGCGCTGAGGTTAGTGGGGAGGCTCTAGTGGATGGGTTGTGGGTGCACCTGCGCGATCGGCTTGTCCTTCCAGGACGTCGGGTTCCACGGTTGGGCCATGGCAGTCGAGGTCTGTCATCTCCCCGCAAATCGATCCATCACCTCGTTCAAACTCCGCAGCCGGCAATCCCCATTCCTCACCTTCACAGTGTTCGACACACCCGCGGACTTTCATCATGCTGGCATTCCAGACAATAATAACGGTGGTGTGTGCGACGCGAGCTCATCAATTTCAGCTCATGGCAAATGGAGACCGCGGCGGGGAAGACATCTCCACGGTTTATTTTCCTGTCCTAGTTCAACAGAAGGAATGTTATGAATATGCCACCAAACACTGTCGAACGATGATTGGCATTGCAATTTGCACTGACATTTCCTACACACGGGGATCCTCGTCTCGTAAATCCGTATTTTCCCAGTCCCAGGAGCGTACTTTTCCACCCACAACTTCCACGTTCTGTATCGCTTGTTATCATGCATCATATTATGCTTCATCGGCGTAATGCCGGTCCAGATAACCTCCGCCACGGAAACTCCAGGAAACTCCTGCGCGGCATGGGGTGGGTAATGATCACACGTAATCCATGTGTCAAATTCTGGAGTTTCGTCTCTTTTGAGGTATAACTATCAAGCTCACTTTTTAGGCAAGCCGTCGATACTCCGGTAATAGATCTCTATACGCCTGTTCAGTGCGCGTAGATTTCGATAGGGTCGCCCAGATCTCGTAACATTCCATTATCTGAAGTCTAACTTATATATTTACTACGATGCGGGCAGGGCGTACGTACGCAATTCAAACCTCTTTAAGTAGAAATGTCTACTTGTTGCGTATTTGCCACCCTCGCACACTCTTCAGTGTTTTATGTACGAATCTTTGATGTCACAGGACAGTGGACACTCCCTGGAGATTAGCCGTTTCCAGATCCCACCTTCTCTTAAGCTACCGGCCAGCCTCCATGTGTTCCCCCCATTGCCTACGTCAGCGCCCAAGTATAGCCCGTGTATCGAAACCCAGAATCCAGAACCGTCTCGAAGTAGAGGCTGCGTTCGGAATCCCTGATACTCATCGAACCAAAAGGTAACTTTGGCTCTGGCGGCCGTTCCAAAATAAGCTCGTCCTTCTCGTTCCGATCCCACGGCGCAATACCTGTGCATCCATCTCCCATCCGCCTGCTGTGCCCTCCCCAGACGCCTATATATTGGGCCTCCCACTCCTTGGAAATGCCCATCCGCACCCCCGTTCCCGGATTGTCGCACTACTCCCACCTGCGTCCCCAATACCAGCCCCGGACATTTCTTCAGCTGTGGCAGACGCCCATCCATATTCATAAATAAGACGTTCATCATGTCCCTCGCACGCGCCGTCCTCGTCACCTTCCAAGCGCTATGCAACGGGCTCGCGTGCACGCCGCCCAACAAAACGCGCCCCAACACGCGCTACCACACGGAGGAGCTCTACATCCTCCAAATCGCGCCCCTGATATTCAAGGTACTTCCCCCCCCTCCCCCCTCTCCCCCCCCAAAAACCAAAACCTAACCACCCCCTTCCCCTCCGCACCCAGTGCCACCAGCTCATCGCATACGCCTGCGCCTTCTTCGAGGTCGCGTTCTACCTGCGCAGCCTGCTCCCCGCGCCCACCTCCCCCACCGCGCTCGCCCTCTCCGCGCTCGTCTGCCCGCTCTCCCCCCCACCCCCGCGAACCTCCTCCGGCTGACCCCGTCCTTCCTCCTCGGCGTCCTCGCCGTCGCGCTCGGCGCGTACATCCGGCTCGACTGCTTCCGCGCGCTCGGGCCCCTCTTCACCTTCGACCTCACCCTCCACCCTCACCACCGCCTCATCACCACCCGGTTCTACTCCTACGTGCGGCACCCCGCCTATACGGGGTCGTTGTTATTGGTCGTGGGCCTGGCGTTCAGCCACCTGACGCAGGGCGCGTGGATGACGGAGTGCGGGCTGTTAAGAGGACGGGCGGCGGGCGCGGTGTGGGCCGCGTGGTGGCTGTGGACGCTCTGCGTCGGCATCTCGCGCGCGGACGCGGAGGACCGCCAGATGCGGGGTGTGTTCGGGAAGGAGTGGGACGCGTGGGCGGCCGCGGTGCACTGGTGGTTCCTCCCCGGCCTCATCTGAGCGGACCAGGCGCGCGCGACCGACAGTAGTCTGAATCCAACGAACTACGGACCGTGTTACACGTTACTCATGTGGGTCTTCCCCAGCCATAGTACGCACGCGAGTAGGGCGCTGATGCGGATGTTGGACAGGCTATCTTGATGTATATAGAACGCCCGCGCGGCCACCCACCCACGCGCTTAGAACGACTCCCGCGTTAAAAATGACCACGCCCACGCCAAAACCACCGCGAAACTGGACTCCTACTCACCCCTATGTATTTACGTCCCCATTACACACCGGCAGGATCCCTTGCGCGCATCCTCACGTTCTGAATCATGCCCACTTAGTTATGTACACCTAGTTTATCAATGACTTACTTACGCACGCACCCCAACTTGAATGATCATTGCCATTGCCATCGCATCTCACGCACACCACCGTCTCACGCACGACAGCATGTTCAAGCCAAATTTGCCCCAGCGTTTCCAAAATCCCCACGCCCATGCCGACTCGAAAACCACTCTGTCTCTGCGTCGTGCGAGACTGGACTCCCACCCACCCCTACTATTTACGTCGCCATCACACAGGATCCCTCCAAGTCGCGCGCATCCGAGTCGTCACGTCCACGCCCACTTAGTTATGCACACTTGGTTTATCAATGACGCACGCACCCCAACCTTGAATGATCATTGCCATTGCCATTGCATCTCACGCACATCCCCTCTCACGCGTAACGACGGCACACATCTTTTCCTTGCAACGGATTTGGACCTGCCACATGTCCCACACGATCTCTTGTTAATGAATTGCCGCGGCTCTGGTATTTTAAGTGCAGTGTTTGAAAGTGAAAGGGATCGATGACTTCGGTAACCTATCTATCTCCCGCGTTGTGAGCGTTGTGGTCTCCGCGGCTTATGGATTTACAAGAATACTTCGGCTTTTTAACTCCAGGGCGTTCGTCTTCGTACCTTTCGGTGAAAATCGTCCTCGTGAGCAACTAGTGTTAAAGATATGTCGCTGTCATTGTGGATACATATGTCAACGGGTTAATAATACGCAGTCTATCTCTCCGCCGTTATTCTTGCAATTTTCGATTTTCCTCGATAACCGAGCACAGGCGTTGTCGAGTGTAAAGCTCGAAGGGTTATAATGCCGACGCGATCCATGCATATTCGTCATCGTCATCCAGAAAACAACCCCAAAGCCGAGCACACAGGCTAATGCACAGCGAGGGCCCAGTCAGCGCCAAACACGCACGACACATGAATAGCAAATAACCGGAACCCATCGCCCGCGCGGCGTTCCAGCCGCATTCGATCTAGGGGATCGGGGAGGCGCTTATGTGCCGTTGCCATTTTCTGTGTGGCACTAACGCCTCGGGCTCGGAGCCTGACACGCACACCGGAAGCACGCGTCCTTCCTGCGGATACACACCCGTGCATGCTACCGTTGTTCAAGGCACTCGCTTCCGCGCGCATCTTCTTCCAAACCAGGAGGTGCTACATAGTCACCTATGGAGTGATAGGTTGACAAGCGTACTGAGCGGTTCCGCACATGCAGCGGTACTTGGAGAGGCGAGGGATGACCTGGCGCGATGATAGGGGGTTTGGAACCGCGTCCCGGCGCTCGGACTCTTCCAACGCTAGGATCCGAACGACGAAGAGCTGGCAGTAAAAACAAAACAAAAATCAGCAAGCGAACGATGGATCATACACCGCACTCACACTACATACGTACTTTGGCCCACCGCACAGCGCACACGCTGCGTCTTCGCGCATCGGGTGCCCGTGCTAACGCTTTGTAAGCAGGCGTCGTGTGAGAGGAAATGGAAAACGCACTCGACGAGGGGTTTTCTACATGTATGACCTCCCCCGTCGACTTCCCGATAGCCGCAACAGCCACCAACTCTACCATCTCGTTGGGGTGTACTACACATCCGGGGCATGCGGCCAAGCGAGCATATGTCGAGGAGGACTGAGTGAGAGGGCGAGCGGGGCCGGAAGTGAGCTGGGGCGACGTCCAGTCCCCTACGTGTCACTACATATGAACGCTTGAGCTGCGTGCCATGCATGCCCGTACCATGCCCTGCGCCGCGAGGTAGCTGATGGAGTAAGTGGTGTTCCGGCGAGCACCAAGCGTAGTTTCATGAGCGAAGGAGGACAGGAGCAGTCATTAGAGATCGCCGAGCGGTGGTGTTAGAGGGTCATGCGACTGGGTGGCAGCACAGAGGGCAGAGGCAGACGACGAGGCGGCGGTGCAGGACGAAGGCACTATCTAAAGCGATAGAAATAATCGTTCCGCTCTGCACGTAGAAGAATGCATAACGTACGACCTCAGTATCCACCGTAAGCGCGAGTGGGGCGACGTGTCTGCGCCAGATGCTCGTCGACCGCCTATTCTGCGCAGCGTGGCGTCATGCACAATCAGGAGAGCCCGCAATGGTCGCGCTCATCCCATTCGAACTTCATTGACCGTTACCATCCAGCACAAGATTCCATGGAGTGTAGATGAGCTCGACGACATTCATCATCGCAAAGTGTCTGCTTCGGGGTTGCCTAGTCCTTAGATTCCTCGCAGGTGTGTCGATCGTTTTGAGGTCGTACATCTATAGACAGAAGGCTCTGCGAAGAGAGTGTCGGCAGATCACTTGTGGGATTGAACAGAGTAACGAACGAAAGGCAATGGTCAGAAGGAAGGCGAACAGGACGTGGTGTGAAGGCTGCAGGGGCCGCCGGCACGCTGGCTCCGCTCATTCCGAGTATTACCCACGGCTATCCCCGAGACTCCTCCATCGCCCCGGTCATCGCCCACCTCCCTCTACCACTCGCTGCACAGTGAAGGAAAACGTAGAAGATAGGACAAAACATACGACGCTCCCAAGTATCGCCAAATAATCATGTACTCAAAACCATATCCATCCATGTGGCGGATAGCCAACGCGGTAAATAAAATCAGAGAGTCATGTTATTAAGAGACAACTAACACATCACCGTTCACTATTTGTGCCGCTGTTTTCTCCTGCATAGCTCTGAACCCGGAACATATTCCGTGTATAAATCAAAGGCCAGATGCCTTTATAATCGTGAGATCGGCGTTAAGTACATTCTTTTAATTAGATGGTATATACATGCGAAGAAAGACTCTCATCATTGTTCACCTGTAAACACGGCAGGAATAAACAAGTTAGCTTGGTTCAGTTAGATAGGCGCTGATATTTCTAAAATGCCAACCGCTACAACCCCAAAAAAGAGTTTGGATACGAAGGAAGTTTTGAACATACCTTTACGCCGAGAACGCCGTCTGCATGGACCATAAACTCCGTGTATTTCTGCTTGAGGTCTCGCGTAATACACACATACGGAAGACACGTCCAGATATCATCCTCGAAAAAAGGGTGATCACATACTAGCGAGTGTCCTTTAGTGGCTTCGATATGATTTGACAACCGAAATTCCCAGTTGTCATTTTTTGAAGACGCCGGCAGCATTGAAAGGTGGCGCTTGACAGAGAATGTGGCCGCACGAGAGAAATCAAGGATTTCGATGGATGCGGACGATGAGGCCCTTAACGATTTGTGACAAAAAACGACACACTGTCCGTGGACATGTCTATATAAAATTGGGAGAGATTCAAGCTTCAGCCGAGCGAGGACAAGGCACGGTGCACATAGAACTCGCCTTCTCGTATGGCTGTTGCCACGCCCATTCCTAGGGAACATGAAGCACGTGTTCGAGGGCCCCCACTCCGCCCATGGGATGTCCAGAGGCGGACCTCCGCGTGAGGCGTGTCGCGAGATGTAGTTTGTGAACACACGCTGGTGCACGAACAGAGAGGCACATTCTACATCCGGATAACAATTCTGATGCCAATATGTTATCCAAAATACATGCAAGCGATCCTCGTCGTTTGTCATGAATGGCGCGTCTGGATGCGAATGCGCTAGGATTGGTCCAGCTTGCATGGTGATTTTGAGGATCTTACAGTCGCTGTAAGACAATACGGAAGGAAGGCGAAGGGTAGCAAGATGGACTGCTGGGCTGTTTTCAACTGAGCGAGATCGCTCGACTTTGTACAGCCGGATCGATCCCGAGTAATCCGAACAGGTGGATAAAAGGTGTGTGGAATTAAGGAGTTGAAATGAATGATCAAAAGAAATATCGGAGTCCTACGCCGTTCGTGAATCATCAAGATAGGTTGCAACTTGCATAAGATACGGCGCACCAGTAAGAGTTCCGATGTAGTCCAATCCCATATCACTGTTCGTGTTTCATCATCGATCCCAAAAGAAAGGGACAAAATACTATGCGCAATGTGAAGAACGGGATCTATAATAAAGCCGACATTGTACTCCAATGAGTTCCGCAGCGCCAATGGATGTGGGATATCGGCAGATATGGTGCGAATGTGAATGCGAGCGACAGCATCATCCGATGTTGAAGGTAAGCTACAAAGTCGGTCAAGATTGTACCATACCAAGGTCGAGATGCTGCTGCTCACCTTTGAACATCCTCGAGCAACACTATGAGATCTTGCGTCGGGTCCATCGTAAGGCATGAAATCACAGTCCCGTTCAAATCTCTTCGATCGGTATGTCCATTCTTGTTCCTCGAATTAGGTAGCCGTACAACTTCAAGGTTTCCCTTGTTTATGTGAGCAAATATGCCTCCGATAAGGTCGTATACATCATCATCGTGTTGTATTTCGAAGGCGACATGTTTACTCCATTCCAGGGACAACCATACCTCGCGACGACGCCGAAGGAGTGCGAG
Source organism: Pholiota molesta (assembly GCA_014925825.1). Taxonomy (NCBI): domain Eukaryota; kingdom Fungi; phylum Basidiomycota; class Agaricomycetes; order Agaricales; family Strophariaceae; genus Pholiota; species Pholiota molesta. Next base: position 79,496 of record JACGCK010000163.1, on the reverse strand, counting down.
GGAGTCTGCCGCAGGGGTAGATGTTCCAGCATCCTTGAGGCCGTTGAGGTAAAGCTCAATGATATAATTTAGCTCAGAAGAGTTTTTGAAGCTATCGTAGAAGTATGTGCATGTCTGTGCGCCCGTGCGATCCAAATTAGTAGCTCCTCTTCGAAAGATGTTGCAAGAAACTCGAAAGAAACCGGCTTTACCATCGCACAAGAAACGAGAGAAACTGCATCGAGGTTCGAGAGGATCTTGATGTGCAGTTCTGATGGTAGGATGAAGAAGTAGGTCGACATAGTAGTTGAAAACAAGTTGGACGAGGTCTTTGTTTTCGAACCTCTGAACATGAAACCATGTGACATGTGGGGACAATTGTTATTTTTATAACTCTACTCTTCCTGTCCCTCGACGCGAACGCCTTTGACCACCTGGCGTTCTGTTCAGACCTTTGCCGCTACGACGTCGACTTTCACCAGATCAGGAGTACCAGTGAGCAGTTTACCTACGGAAGCGAACATCGATGCAGCGACCTTGCCCGTCAAATGCGCATCCCTCCCCTGCTCGCTCGAGAAGAAATCCACGATGCCGAACTTGTTGGTCCCAGGGTACCGAATGGCGTACCACACAAGCGACTCGGGCTCCTCCAAAATGAGCTTGCGCGCACCCTGTTAACCAAGGAGCAGACGCCGACGTCAGCACACACGAAGCATAGCGTCGCCCGCGCTCGGATCGGAGCACAAGCCCCCACCAACCAGCAAGGCCACTCACCACCAACAACTCGCTGACCACGTCCGCCTTACCCTCCTTCGCCTCGAACAGCACCCGCAGCCCCACGCTCAGCCCCGCCGTGCGCCCCGCGCCCGCGCCCGCTGCGCGCACCACGCTCGCCAGCACGTCCACCTCCCCTATCTCTGGGGCGCCGTCCAGGAGCGCCGCCGCGTTCGCCATCAGTGCCGCCGCCATCGGGCCCGCGAGGTGCGCCGCGCGCCCCGCGGGCGCCGCGAACGTGTCGAAGATCGCGAAGGTCGTGGGGCCGCCCGGCGCGGCAGGGACAGGGACGTCGGCGACGGCGGTGTGCTGTAGCACGAACCAGTGCGCGGTGTCGGGCTCGGTGAGGGCGAGGTCGTACCCGGCGTTGAGGAACGCGGTGAGCGCGGCTTCTTGGCCGGCTTTGGCCACCACGGGAGCGAGGATGCCGACGGCGACTGGAGGGTGTGTTGTGAGCGGTCAGGCGTGTGCATCTGGGTAGAGCTAGTACACATGCCTTCAGGTTGGCTCGACATTTGGTGTTCGATTGGGATTCTGTAGGATGTGCGAAGATGGGTAGATGAGCAAGATTTGGGTCATCTGGGGAGTACTCGTCTGATTATATGTAAAAGCCCTAGGCGCTGTGAATTCTGATTCCTTTTACATTGCCTGCACACCAATCCATTTCTCAAAGATCGTATGGCGCTTTTGGTAGCTGAGAAAAGGTATGTAGTTAACTTCACATTGCGTATTATTCGGAACTGCGATGACGACCCGGTATCCGATCATCCAACCATCATCTAATCTTGATTCCCGCTATCTCAACAACGGCGTCGGCTTCTATCTCAATTTCTCGGTAATATGAAAGGTCGCCTACTGCTAAACGGGCAACTTGAACTATCTTTTGATGTGCTAGTTACGTGCAGTCGTCTGGCATACACTTGACGTGCAACTATGCACGAAAGTGTGCAATGCATGTCAGATCCTGCTCAAAACACCGTGAAAAATTTGCGCCCGGGGGAGAATGGAAGATCCTTCGCTATATCTCAAACCGCTCTGTGTTGGCTCCGTGAACACAATACACGCACAAAGGCTATTGTATCGCTGAGCCGACCATTTTCAATCTTTGAACCACATTTGACTTGGGACAGGGTAAATGTGCGTGCCCGTGCGTGCGTGCCTGTGCATGGTGTGCGTGGTTGTGCGGGATTTAGATAGACGTTTGTGTGCGTAGTCGGTTATTGATGCGGGAGTGACATATTGGTCACATATGCCAAAAATATAATTATGGCTATTTCTACTCATACAGCGTTCTACTAGGACCCCCGAATGTTCACCAAAGTGTCTGATTTTTGGTGGTGAAAAAAATTCACACGATTCTCGAGTTTATCTGCGCATCGTTTAGATGGTTGGGAGCTTTTTTAGAGAAAAAATTCTTGCCAAAAAGGTCGATTTTTATCCAAACTTTCCCAAAAGTGCAATTTTTATCCGAACCGTAGATTGGGCCCTGGAGAGCGCATTTTTGGGTGTTTTTCTCCCAACTTTCGCCTACGGCTTCTTTCGATGTATCCGCTCATCTTCTCCACTGGGCGCAACACGATTTCATACCAAAGTCATCCGCCAGCATGCCATCTTTGCTCAGAATGCCTCAAAATAGCTCAGATCAGACATTTTGGTGAAATTTCAGGGGTCCTGTTCTACTACCACTTAGCTCCACATAAATACAGATTGGATGGCACAGAAAAATAGTTTATAACTAAATGACATCTCTGTTGTGACCGATGGATGTACCCATGTGACATGTGTGCGTTTACGGGACCATTGTATTTATAACTCTACTCTTCCTGTCCCTCGCTCGACGCGAACGCCTTTGACGACCGTGCGTTCCGTTCAGACCTTCGCCGCTACGACGTCGACTTTTACCAGATCGGGAGTACCAGTGAGCAGTTCATCTACGGAAGCGAACAGCGCTGCAGCGACCTTGCCCGTCAAATGCGCGTTCCTCCCCTGCTCGCTCGCGAAGAAATCCACGATGCCGAACTTGTTGGTCCCAGGGTACCGGATGGCGTACCACACAGGCGTCCCGGGCTCCTCCAACACAAGCTTGCGCGCGCCCTACGCACCCAGCAGCACAAACGAAGTCAGCGATGATCGCGGATACACGACGAAGCCACATCGCCGCGGGCGCGCGCCAAGCGCTTCGACAGGACTCACCACCAGAAACTCGCTGACCGCGTCCGCCTTCCCCTCCTGCGCCTCGAACAGCACGCGCAGCCCCACGCGCAGCCCCGCCGTGCGCCCCGCGCCCGCGCCCGCCGCGCGCACCACGCTCGCCAGCACGTCCACCGCCCCGACCTCCGGCGCGCCGTCCAGGAGCACCGCCGCGTTCGCCATCAGCGCCGCCGCGATCGGGCCCGCGAGGTGCGCCGCGCGCCCCGCGGGCGCCGCGAACGTGTCGAAGATCGCGAAGGTCGTGGGCGGCCCCACGGCAGGGGCGGTGTACTGCAGCGCGAACCAGTGCGCGGTGGCGGGCTCGGTGAGGGCGAGGTCGTACCCGGCGTTGAGGAAGGCGGTGAGCGCGGCTTCTTGGCCGGCTTTGGCCACGACGGGCGCGAGGATGCCGACGGCGACTGGAGGGTGTGTTGTGAGCGGTCAGGCGCGTCCATCGGTGGAGAGCTGGTACACATACCTTCAGGTTGGCTCGACATCAGGTGTTCGATTGGGATTCTGTGGGATGTGCGGAGATGGGTAGACGAGCGAGATTTAGGTCGCCTGAAAAGTACCCGCCTGATTATATGTAAAAGCCCTGGGCGCTGTGAATTCTGATTCCTTTTCCATTGCCTGCTCACCAATCCATTTCTCAGGGATCGTATGGCGGTGTTGGCAGCTGAGAAAACGTACTCAGGCTCACATTGAGTATTATTGGAACTGCGATGACGACCCAATATCCCATCATCCAACCATCATCTAATCTTGATTCTCGCTATCGCAACAACGACGTCGGCTTCTGTCTCAATATTTCACTAATATAAAGGTCTCCGCTTGGACGGTATGCGTACTGCTGAACGGGCAACTATCTTTTGATGCGCTAGTTACGTGCAGTCCACTTGACATTCACCTATGCGCGCCAGCGTGCAACGCATGTCAGATGCTGCTCAGAAGACCGTGAACATCTGCGCCTGGGTAAAAGGAAGGGAGAACGGAAGGTCATTCGCATATGTATACTCTACATCTCAAAATGCTCCTTAAACACAACACGCGCACAAAGGCTAAGTAATGTATCGCTGAGCCGACCATTTTCATTCTTTGAAACCAGATTTGACTACTTGTCTCACTCTAACTGATAACGGTGCTGCGCTCAAAATGAACCCGTAAAATTGACCTCAGATAATTTTCATACATCAAACATATCAGACAGAATTGTCCTGATCTCTCTGAGGGCCAGATTTTACGCGAGTGGAAGCACAGGTTCGCAGGCCCTCCGTTAAAAAAGCCCCTCCCAGACATAAAAAGAGCAAGAGACCCATCGAATAAGTATCCCGCTCTGTATCTGTTCAAAGTTTTCACTAAACCTTTCACAGAGTCCGTCGAAAGTTCATATACATATGCCCATTAAAATGCCCTCATGTACGCAATGTAGTGCTCGACGAGTCCACTTAAAGTGCACATCAAAGCACAGGTAGAATCTCTAGAGATGCACGCAAAGCGCTTCCAAAGCGTCAGTCAACATTACACGGCGCACGCAAAAATGCACATTTGCCTGCGTGCATTGGTGCTTCATACATTGTCCGAAACGCCATCCGTCAAGGCGCTGCTGCACACGGAAACAAAAAGCACATCAACGCACGCACCAAGAAACCATCATCGCGTAAACGAGATAATACGTGCGGATACAAAAATGTCCAGGCGAAAGCAGCCACGAACATGGCGTACGAGTAGCGACGAAGAAAGCCCAAAGGTAAACCATATCGTAGTCTGGCGAAAGCGGATACACGTGTATGCCTCTCCAAGCTTCAAGATTCAATACCCCAACGCACGCTAGCCCGCCGAGTCTAAGCGCACGTCAAAGGTGCAGGGTGCAGATAGAGTGGCATGCCAATGCACTCAAAGAAGACACGCAAAGGTGTACGTTTGCATGCACTAGCCTATGGTCCCATATAAAATACACATTGCACGGAATCAACAGCACGTCAAACTTCCTCTTCAAAGCACAACTGCACGCCTCCGCTGAACACCGGTATCAGTGCTAAACAAAAGCGCTGGTACACAGATTTATTCATGTTCACGTTCACGCACGCACAGCCAGATCCGCTACGCCATTATTTCCAAGCAGTCAATGCCATACACGTGAATATACGTAGACGAGATAATACGTGCGGATAAGAAATGTCCAGGCGGAAGCAGCCACGAACACGAACGTGGAGCAGGAGCAGCGACGACGACGAAAAAGCCCAAAGGTGCGACCGATGAAAAGCGCGAGCGAAATGCTAGATAGCGATGACAATAAAAGGACCAGAAACACAAGTGGAAGGTGAGGGGTATACGGCGCTGCGTGCGCGGGCGCACGCGGCGGAGACGATGAGGGCGTTTTGTGGGGTATGCGGATTATTGGGAGGGTTGCGGTTATTAGGGCGAGTGTAGGCGGTGGGGAACCGTGTGGAAGCGTAAAAGAGCGGGTGGGTTATAACGAGCGAATTGCTGGAATAGCAGTGACAAAGGAGTTGAAACTTGAGACGACGAGGACACTGAACGAGGCGTCTCGAACGAGACGCAAGACCGGATATGTACGACGGCGAACAACGGAGTCCCTATAGCAACAGCCCGCCGGCCAAAGCGAGCACCATCGGCAGGACCGCATACACACCCACCCCGCCGCCCACCTGCAGCGCGCCGGCGTCGAGCGCCGACGTCTGCGGCAGGACCACGGTCTGCACGACGACCGAGGTGCTGCCGGTGGGGGCCGTCGTCAGCAGCGTGTTGGTGTTGAGGGTGGCGCGGGTGAGGGTGGTGGACGGCGCCGGTGCGGCTGCAGGGGTGGCGGTAGTGCTGCTGCTCGTGGAGCTCGGCGCAGCGGATGTGGAGGAGGTGGTGGCCTGGGAGGTGGTCGACGATGCCGTGGTGGAAGCGGAGGTGGAGGTGGAAGAGGAGGTGGTGCTGGTGGTTTCTGTATAGGGAACAAGGATGCTGAGAAGCGGCGGAGAGGGTCAAGATGCGGGGAACGTACGGGAAGAGCACATGGCGCTGAGCACACCCGCGACCGAGCTACGATCCTCGACCCCGCATGTGTTCCCGCTATCGGCGCAGGACTCCGTCGAACTGGTGAACTCGCTATGAGCGCATAGGCAGGCAGTGTCCGTACTGGAGGAAGTTAAATCAGGGACGCGATAATAATAGGAACGAAGGCTGGAAACGTACAGCGCACAATTCACCGCGGCCGCGGCGGTCTGGGCACAAGGCTGGGCGCAAGAGGGGAGATCGCTGGCGTCGACACTAGAGCCACCGCCTTGCGCATAGACATGACTGGTGAGGCCGAGGACGAGGGCGAGGGCCAGGAAAAGACGGAAGTGCAGGGAGGCCATGGGGAAGAGTAAGGACAGTAGATGGCAGACGACGTTGAGCAGCCAAAATCCGTCGCCGACGTCAAATCCCTCACGTGCATGCGTGTGACTCGGGATTGGCACATCTATATTTAGTTACATCAACTTCCACTCTTTTGATGCTCTTTCATCGACTCTCCAAACCAATTCCAAACCGGCCGGTGAATAAACCACATATCCAAGTGGCTAGAACTGTCATAACTGATTTTAACACGAGGAAACTACAATATTTGTGTAACGCGCGCAAGTAACGCGCGGCATAGGCAAGGCAAGGTGCCACGTCTCTGCTCTTGATCAAGATTCAGAACCATTGACTGTAACATCCATGTCGTAGTTCAGGTCTAGCCTTAGTCGCCGACGTCGCCGCCAAGTATCTACCGCTCTTATATACGCAGAGGCGCGCAGCCCATTGACAAGGGGCCCGGGGAAACAAGGCAGCTGTACAGGAGATTGGCGCAAAGCATGGGGAGGTATACGTGGTATGTAATTACCAACGTTTAAATTCGTGTACGCGTTAACGTTGATTCATACTAGCCCGAAACTCGACTGGCTTCTACCACTATATTCTTTATTGGGGGCGCAACGCGCGGCATAGGCGATGCTACGCCATGCCCTTGACCAAATTCACTGACGTGTCTCACGTCTAGCCTTCCAAGTACACTACTGCTCTCATCTACTCAGGCACACGCGACACATTCTTCTCCGGTGCCGCAGCTCTCAAAACATCGCCGAGCGATACCCAGGCAGGGCGGGCTGTGGCTGCGCAGTACGTCTCCCGGGGCGAAGGGGAACATAAGGCGATTGCACAGGAGATTGGGGAAAGCATAGGGAGGTAGACGTGGTAGTTGCCAACGCTGACTGGTACACGTTGGCGTTGCTTCCTTAGCTCTATGCACTGGTCAAGCATCCGAGAGCAAGCGACTGTCCTAAATATGTGCCAGTGACGTGTTCTGGGGGAAGTCTTCGTGCTGCCCCCTTTATGCTCCTACACTTCACATTCTATTGCTCCGGCAAGGCGGCGCTCAACGCACGGCTCGAAAGATCCATTTCGAGAACGCGTGGCTTAGTACGTGATTCACCCTATTCGCATGATTTGTGGCTGCAGATGATGAACATTCGTCCGTGAATTTCTGCATGTAGTCAATTTTTCTGGGCCACCTAGAACTGTCGACATCGACATACATGCCTTTCTTGCACGCTTTTATATTCAATACTTATCGCTTGCTTTCAACATATTTCGATGTATAGTCGATTACACCGTAACCCGGGATTCCTCTGGCAGCCTTACCGAATACATCGAAGGGGAGGCTCGCGTCCATCAGGGACTGCAGCAAGTACCTTTTGTTGACAGCATCGTGGCTGCGGCGCGCGAATCTGATGGAGGTCAGCTCATGATCATCGATGTCAAGGATTCCGCGTTGATCGTACAGATGAATTGACCCAAGTTACAGACAGTCTTACATTTCCTCGATATTGATAGTCCCGCGTGAGTGTCGTTCCGCTCTCCGATCCTACCGCAGGATACAGACTTGCATTGGATTGCGCTTTGGTATTCTGCTATTCATTCTAAGACACCAGTTTACTGGGACGATAACAAATCCCCGGGTCTGTCTACTCGTACAGTAAATAAGGTCATCTTTCCCAGCCGAGCAGCATATAATAAACCACGTCCAAATGGTCAGTATCCACTGCACATCGGTCCATGGCAGAGCCTACTACCACCATCTTTTTTATAACGGGCACAACGCGCGGGTTAGGTACGGAATTCAATGAATCTACTAATGCTTGACTGACGTATTTTTTCCCCTCCAATTTGTATTTCAGGTTTATCCCTGGTAGCCGACGTCGCCGCCAACCACCCCTCCGCCATCATCTACGCGGGGGCGCGCGATCCCGCCAGCAGCGGTGCAGCGGCACTCAGAGCCGTCGCCGAGAAGCATCCAGGGCGGGTTGAGGTAGTGCAGTACGTCGCGGGGGACGCACCGGGGAACCGCCGCACTCGCACAGCGGATTCAGGGAACGCATGGGCGGGTGGACGTGGTCATCGCCAACGCCGGTACGCATCGCGGTGTGACAGGGACCACCATGCGTTGGAGCTAATGACTACTCATTGGGAACGCGCGGATAGCCATGTGCGGCGGTTTGGCGCCTGTCCATGCTGTCGATATCAATAAATACAAGTACCACTTCGCCGTGCGTTTGCTCTCCTGTCGCGATTTTCGCAGACGGTTGCTGATTAATGATTCTTTGGCGCTGCGCTCCGAATTAAAGGTCAACGTTCTGGGCCCGATCATCCTCTTCCAGGCGTTCTACCCCCTCTTAAAAGCCAGTGCTCACCCTAAATTTGTACCGATCACCTCCGTCGGCGAGAGCCTCGCGGTGACTACGCCCCTGCCGTTACGCTCGACGTATTACTGCTCCAGCAAGGCCGCGCTGAACTGGGTCGCGCGGAAGATCCATTTCGAGAACGAGTGGCTCGGTCCGTGTTTTTCGCTCTATCAACCCCCGCGGTTCATGAGCGCAGCTGATGGAGGACGAGGGTGTCGGTGTATCTAGTGTGTTTCCCGTTGGCGCCTGGCAGTGTGGACACCGACATGCGTACGTTCTTCCACACCCTAGGAATCACTACCCGTTCCTGCTAACATTTAGGGGTTTCTTACATGCAGTCTCTTACGTTGTCGCCCACGACACCACGCACTACATGGCCGAATACGTGGACCGGGAAGGGTCACAATCGCCAGCGGCTGCGGCCAGCGCTTTGATCGACATCGTTGTGGGTGCGACACGCGAGAGCGAGGGCGGGCAGTTTGTTGATGTGGATGGGTCGAGGCTTCCGTGGTGATCTCACGGATCGAACGGATATTTAGTCAAATACTGGTCCTATTAGTAGTTATTCGTTGAGTTGGGCAATGATCGATACGTGAACAGCGTCGTCAAAATGGCTCGAAAGCAAAACTTTAGATCCAAGTAACACGCCAGACGACTCGGACGTACTTCTAAACAATACTTAGGTCAGGGGAGGGACGCGCATTTTTCGAGGGTGATATCTGGACAAATCCTCCGTATGCGTGTATTACGCGAGACCTCAAGCAGAAGTACTCGGAGTTTATGATCCATGCAGACTGTGTTGTCGGCATAGAGGTATGTTTACAACTTCCTTCCTATTTAAACTTTTTTTTGGGCGGTTGGCATCCTAGAATCTTGAGCGCCTATTGAATTCACCTATCAACTTGCTAATTTCTGCGGCTGAAATTATCTTTTACTGGCTAACGATGATCAGAGTCTTTCTTCACATGTGTATACCATTTAACTAGACAAATGTACTCAATACCGATCCCACAATTGCGAGGATGTTCCGCCATTTCAGAGCTTGCTAATCTCGTGCATCGACTATAGTGGATCATACTGGGCTTCCAGCCTTTCACTACCACATATATCAATCTTGCGCTCCTGGCCCAATTTCCAGATAATCATCAGAAACCCTGCAGGTGGACGCATCTCCAGGTCAAAGCTCATGATAGCCTTCCCGATTTTCCGTCGGAGCGTCGTCGAACGGCCCAAGACTCTGGCTTCTATTATCTGAAAGCCGCGAGCCGTGGCTCAGGCCGCGGCTTGGCTTGCCACCAATCGTCGGCAATCTCCGAAGTGCCGACATTCTCATACCTCACCTTGAACGGGACGACAGAATCAATTGGGGGCTGAATAAAAAAAAAAGGGAAGACCCGCGAATCGGGAGATCCTACAGGTATGTTGTCTGACTTTCCCAGTCCTATCCACAGGAAACCGTCCTGACGATTCTGGACCGTGTCTTGACACCGAGGTGAGCGCCATGTCAAAGGAATGAGCACTGGCAGACTCAGCGCGCTGCGCGACAGTCGCCCCGTACAGCGGACGAGTGCCGGTGAGGGTGCGTATGTTTAATCTCTTGCCCATACTGCGTTAAGAGGGCTGATAATTGGCAACGGTATGCGAGAACTTGCGAGAACCGCTTCAGCCTTCAGCGGATATTTATCTCTTACCGCAAATATGGATAATCCGTACGAAATCTGGGCTTCCAAGTTCCATGAAAGGTTCTTTTCTGCCAATTATAATCACGATTATGTAATGGGCTCAACCTCGCCGCTACGCCGCGATTGGTTGTTCAAAGGTCGTTTCCCACAATTAAGCGCCCAAACTTTGCCAGGGTGCGTGTTCGAATTCTGCTTGCTTATATAGTGCCCCTCATTCTGCTTTAACGTTCGCATCTCTCAATATACCTCATTAGCCCCTACAATGTCCTCAACTGGCCCTTTGGCCGAATTCTTCTCCGAGTACCCATCGTTCTTGTGAGCCGCAGACGCTATATGTGTGCACACTCCACCGCTAATGAGCGGCACAACAGAGGTGCAGAATCCTCGCTCATTAGCAGGTGCTAATATGCACATTACCGTCCCCGGTAAGCACCCGGTAATGTGCACATCAGAACACGCTCTGGTGTGCACATTATTCAAATAAAAAATGACATCGAATACAGTAGAACTCCCGACCATGCACTAAACTTACGGCCTAAACCACTACACTATTAAGGCATTGGTAACAACTGCAATGTATTCGTAGTCGTGAGCATCCCATGCAATCTATAAACAAAAAGACGCGCTCCCGCGCGTCCACAATGATTCTCCTTCCCTAAACCCTAAAACCCGAAGCCTAAACCCTAAACCAGCTAACCCCTAAGCACCCTAAGCCTCCTAAGCTAAAAGACCCTAACCACCCTAAACCTCCTAACCTGAAGAGTGAGCGATACATGTTGTACTCTCATTGAGAAGTTGTTAAGCGCTCGTTATTATTTGTGTCTTGATATTCAAGAAGTCTGCGGTTCGATTCCGGCTGCGTGGTCTTATTTTTTATATGAATGTCGTGCACACTGCACACATTCAGTGCCCATAATGTGCAGTGTGCACCTTACCCACCCGGGAGGTGTGCACATTAGCGACCGCTAATGAGCGAGGATTCTGCACCTCTGTTGTGCCGCTCATTAGCGGTGGAGTGTGCACATCTCTGCCAGCATATGGTGTTCTTGTATGACCCCGACAATTCAGCATCTGCCGAGTTTTACCGTCTGTGCGACCACTTTAAGTGGGAGAGGAATGACCCCGACAGAGCCGAAGCGCATGCAGCATACAAGAACGCCCTGACGAGGCAGTTCAATACCAACTACGGCACCGACAACGACAATCTTGCATCCTGGCAATCACTCTGTCAGCGTGTGGGCATTACCCCAATTCCAGGTACGCTGAAGGGATGTCGCGAGGTATGTGGCTACATCTTTTTAAATTTGTGAGACCTGGAGCGCTGAGCGTCATATTCTCTGGAATACAGGCAGTGGATGCCACGCACGTCAACCTTGTCGACTTGGTCGACGTCTACGATTTCGGAAGCACCGCAACGCATTTTGGGTCTGTCGAGGCTCTGAGCGAATACACGATCAGCACTGGAAAGTTTTTTCCGAGGGACGATATGGATGCAGGGGATTTGTTAAAACATCTTCTTCGGCACATTTTCGACCCCACTCAGAACCATTTTCATCATCGAGGCGGGAGAGGTGGTGGTCGCGGAAGAGGATCGGGAAGAGCTCGCGGCAGAGGATCGGGAAGAGGTCGCCGAGGCTAGACCGTCATTGCAGCCTAAAGCTCAGAAAAAACATACGTACTTGTTTAAATGTGAATGTAACGGACAATGAGTCGATATTCAAATATCCAACAAATATATAGGACCATTCTACTCAACGATTTTCCAAGCTCGCGACTAGTAGTACACATCTCGAAATATACAAGGTTTCGACTCTCGACGCTGACCACTCCGCATTGTCGACAATAAAGGTTCTGGGTCAATTTGTCAAACAGATACGTCCACCTTGTCTTTCAACCATTGTTCAACCACGTGCAGTCATTGCATTGATCTCCCACTGCTCAAGCTTTTTATCACTCAAAAAAGTTTCCAATCTTTTCCACCCCTACCTTAACATGGATCCTTCCCACATCCCAGACGATATTTGGATCGAAATTTTCGAATTGCTTCCCCGACGCCATCTAGCCGCCAACATCCAACGAATCTGCCGTCGATTCCGCACACTTGCCGCCAACCCTCTTCTCCGCCACGTTCTTTGGCTTACGCCAGCCCAAATCCAAAACGAGTTGACATTATGGACTACTCGAAATGCAAACATAGCGACGTTCCCAAGATCGCTGTGTATTACGCCCCGCCTGGAAAGGGATGTGCAGAAGAGCATCTGGGATGCAGATAGTGACATATCTCCTCTAATGGTGAACCTGTTTCTCGTTTCAGTTTGATCCTTTCTGCTTACATTCAACGGTTGCCTCTCATTTTTATTAGCTCACTCCCCTAAAACCCCTCTACCACCCGATCCATGCCCAGTTGCCACTCTTCACGTCTCTCTGTACGCTTACGATCTCGAATATTGCTTTCTCTGAAAACACTTGCAGTGCCCTCCAACTCATCCCTACCCTTCGAAGTCTAAGGATACTCAACAGCGACTTTCACGTCTTGGAGTCCTCTCCCGAAGAACATCGACAACGCATGGATCTTCCACCTGTACAGCTAGCGGCTCTCGATATAACACATCTCTGTCTCCACAATGTGCGATTCGATACGGATCCCCTTTCCATCTGCAATCCCGTGCACCTCCTTATTTCCCCCTCCTTGACCTCGTTAGCGATAACATGGGACTCGAGCACCGGGCTGGGATACCAGCTGCTTGTCCATGATCCCTTATCCCGAAATGATCTGTGGCGGCAACAACACCATGTGCCGGCGCATATTGCGGCCACGACGCACTTTGCAACGGACACGCACCCGCGAGCTAGCCCCAACCTGAGAAATATAGAAGTGCGCATTCCACTTCTCGAAGACAAGTTCTTCGAGGGGCTCGTCAGTCTTGCCTCCCCCCCTGCATCTGCCGTGCTTATCCCATTACGCGTCAAAATCCACGTCGTCGATACTGAACTCGACGCGAAGGATTTTACTGCCCTGCGGGTGCATCAATCCAGCGGGGACTCTTCACTACCGCGTGTTCCACCCAACGTATGGAGCTATACCGGTCCGTTTCATGCGCTGACCACATTTGTGCCGTTCAAACGGCATTCGTCCTACGCACCTTCGCCAACACATAATTATGCGTTGGTCGATTTCTCGACTCCGCTGACGCAGCTGCGCCTCAGGCCTCCCGGGGTACCAGTCTCTGATCTCGTCCATCGTCTTGAGCGGCTCGTGTGGCCGCTGAAACTGGAGCATCTGGAAGTGTGTGTCCATGCTTGGGACGTTGAGGTTCTTTATGCGATTAGGGAACTGTGTCCTAATGTGGTTAGGGTGGTAGTGCGATATGGGGATGGGACGATTGACGAGGTGCGTTGATTTTTTCGAAAAAAATTTATCCTGTCGACGGTGCCGTGTGGAAACGTTCTTGGACTGTTTCCCGGCGCGATATGCGCCTCTCTTTTGCAGTCGTCCATGCTATTCCTCTGTATCACTAGCATCTGTCCATTTACTAACACTGTATCTTCAGAACCAGCTCATCGCGCTAGGAAGCCCGATCCTTTCTGGACTCAAGCGCCTCCACAGTCTACGCCTCCTGCGCGACCCCAGATGCGTGGAGGACTCCGACGTGCCTCGGCTTCGCGGACGACCCTTCGACATACCCTTCGAAATACCGCTCGCCGACTGCCTCGCGGGCTGGCACCGGTACTGCCCCTCCCTTCGGCGCGTGCACGTCGGCGCTATGCTAGGCATCGCGTGGCGCCGGCGGTGGGACGGCGATGTGTGGCGTAAAGTGTGGGTTGAGGACGTTGAGGAACCGGAGGATAGCGAGGAGTCGGATTTCGGATGGGGGGACGGGGGTGATGACGTGGATGAGGGAGAGATTTGGAGCGAAGTCGGGAATAAGTCTGTTAGGATGATCTGACCGTGACCGAAGTTCAGAATCACGACTTGGGAGTAATTTACCAGATATCCTCCGTCCGTATGGGGAATTTTGTCGATAGTTCAAAACAGAATCTCATCTTTCTAACAGATCGTTCCAACACAATGGATGTAGAGTGCTCACACTGCTGGAAGTGACCATTGTTCCATGCGAAAACAGCCCAGAAAAAGTGCATTTTGAACCTGTTGCATAGGCTGTTCCAAAAGAAAACTTCGGGAACAGCCTTGAAACATGTTCACAATAAGCTGTTTCCAAAAGAAACAGCCATTGCCTCTAGGAGTGTCATGTTGTGATCATGCTGGCCCTCAAGCTCAAGGACGACCAGTTCCTGGAATTCAATTGCTTGCCGTCAGGATGAAAGCACTCTACAACTTTGCTTATGCTTTGGTCGCGAAAGGTGGATGCAATATATGTATTATGGCTACAATATGTCAAATGCTTGCAGCATTAGCTATGTAAATAAAGGTAAAAACACTATGAAGTACTAAGATACAATGGGAATTGAAAATGAGTGTGTACACGATGAAATACAGAAAGATCATTGTATCATACGGAATAAGATAGAGATACAGATATTGAGGGCAAGAAAAGGAGTACGAGACGAGACCCACAATGCACCAAATGGTCGTCTATGAAACGGAATATTTATAGAAAAGCGGAAAAGACGGACGAGCAGACGGGTGCCAGACGCATGTGAAGGTTTTTGGAGGTCAGAAAAGAGCGCAATGGTGGGTGCCTTACAACCATCCCGATACAACGCCCGAATTCCCATCCGCACATTCGGAGAGAAACGCCCTGAGCATGGTGTACGGGCACTCGGGGTCGGCGGCGACATCCTGACTAGCCGCGCATGCGGTGTCTATCTCCGTATCCGCACACGCAAATGCATGCATGATGGGGTCGAAATCTTGGTTGTTGAACCCCTGAAGATCGTCGCCGACTGCGTAACATGGGCTGGGTGGACAGTCAGGAAAGGCGCGCGAGTTGGCGGGTTCCGGCGCAGACCCATGGAACAGCCGAGATGTCGAAGGAACGACGTCGGAATGGTGGTCCATCGTGAGATTTTGGAGGGGGCGCCCCGTCAGCGTATTATTCCAAGAGAGCTCCTATTACATGAAATGAGCATCAGTACATCCATGACAAGGGATAATACCAACAGGAGGGAGAGAACCAGCCTCCATCATGTCCACGAATTCATTCAACATCCTCATTGCGTCGCTTGGAAAACCGAACACCCGCCGCGGGATTGGCGAATGAATGACATGAGGCCCCTGTTGGGCCATCGATGCGACAAAGGCTTCCTGGTGCACGCTAATCGTCGACGCTGGCGGCCCCTGCGGGATAACCATATTCGTTTCCTCGCGCGGAAGACTGAACGGCCACCGCGGGATTGGCTGATGAATGATAACAGGCCCCTGTTGCGCCATTCCTTCGATGTCGGCTTCCTGGCGCGTACTGGTCGTCAACGCTCCCGGCCGCTGCGGGACAGTGCGATCGGAATCTTGCAACTTCTGCACTTTGTGCCTTTCAGCATTCAGAAATGGATACCAGCGCGTTGATCGTATCCCCGTGGTCTTCTGCTTCTCCTCCTCGAAACGTCTCCTAGCTTCCACTATTGCGTTGTACTCTTCCTCTGTCCACTCCGTGCTATGCGATGAGAAACGGCTCGGTCGTCGGCTACATCTGGGAAAGGATGCGGGAACTCACTGCTTCCGTCCGAAAACGTGGCGGGCGAGGTTCCACTTAGTCGAACAGGAGCGCTCGCAGACGGCGCAGAACACACTAGTATACGATGGATAGTCAGTCAATAAGAAGACGGGAGCGGGAAGAGTACTACGTTTCCTCGTGGTGACGCCAAGGATAGGGCATCGAAGGGACCGCGCCGTATCCAGATTCGGCACCTACAAATGCCGCCTGATAGACGCACTGGATAACGAATGGTAGCGTTCGTGAGGTTCGAAAAAGGGATATGTGGATGGTAGACGTACGGATCCAGTCCTACTGGCAATGCTTCCTTCGCTTCCCTGGCTTGCACTACTTCCACGCGACTGCTGCATTGAAACGACGAAACAGCCAGGTTGCTAAAGGTCCAGGTTGACAATCAATGTCAACGAGGGAGCGAACCTCGTAGCAAGCCAAAGATGCGAGGATTGAAGATGGGGAGAGCTGCCACCATTTTGCCACCATTCCCCGCCTTTTATGCTGGTCAGAACCAGACAAAGCGGAGAACGAAATGGGGTAGGGCCATTGTCGAGATTGAGGAACTCGAGGTGGATGAATACTACATCTGGACGGAGACCTGGAGATTGTCGACAAAGGAACGTTGACGAGAGGGATGCCACCGAAAAGATTTGATGAAAGTGTCACGCTCCTGATCACGTGGGGGCTATTAATATCTGATCCCTTTGACAAGGCGTCGACATGGATTGGACGCGGACGTTTTGAAATCTGGAGGACTGCGACGCCACTCATTGTTAGCCAAAAACAGCAGAAGAGTGTGGAGTGTTATGGAGTGAAGAAAATTTCGCCGTGACATTTTCTTGGCGCTGAATCGGAGTCGTATTGTCTAGGGCCCAACTGTGGCACGTAAGTAAGTAACTGTGGCACGTTCTGTCTCCCTGTTGCTAGTGGCTCGCTGCTTGCTGCTGGCTAGCGGCTTCCGGTAGATTCGTATGGAAGAGCGCTGTCCGCTTTACTAGGAATGAGACGGTTCACTTCAGCAGAGAAGTTGGTGTCGCTCGGGGGAAAACGAAGGGAGGTGAAGAGAGGCGACGCGTACTTATAGGCAGACGCGGTCGCCTTGTCATGCCACTGCAATGTACCGGCTTTATTGTCCGTGTGTGTCCCAAGGCCCTTGGGTTCATTTCTGGAGATTCGGGCCCGGCTTGAGTGAATAAAACGATGGCGTTACCTTTCAGAAGTTGTTGTTGCGGTCTTCTCGGTGGATTCGTATGGAGGAGCGCTGTCCACTTTATTAGGGATGAGATGGCGGAGGTATAGGAGACGGTGCACTTCAGCGGAGGAGTTGGTGGTACTCCGAGTCATGGCGGGGGCGAAACGAAGAGAGGTGGCGGTTTTGGACGCCGGAGGTGCGTACTTATAGGCAGACGCGGTTGCCACTGAGATGTACCGGCCTCATTGACCGTGTGTGGCCCAAGGCCCTTGGTACATGTCACGCGAAGGTTGGAACGACATGTCAATCGAGTGAGTAACATTTTGAATCGGCTGGAAAGCTTGTGGAAAGCAGTGGGAACTCTTACTTACTTGGATTTTGTCTGGTGCGTACCGAAGATTATACTCGGATATGGTACCAGCATTGTGTGGCTATGCATGGTAATGATGGATTAGAGGTGAACACAAGATTACAAATTCAGCGGGAAGTGGTAAGGATTGAAAATCGAGGCCCAAAGCGTTGGGCGCTAACGAGCGCGGACTCGGCTATCGCGGCGCGGTGGGTGGTCGAATGCAAACACGTGCAAAGCAAGGCTGGTTGCTCGGGCCAAGCACCTCGCGATGGAAGCGCGGCTTGGGTGTGGTGCAGCTATGACGCATTCCTCAGCCCTTTCTCCTGCACGACCACGATAGACGATTAGATACACGAGTACGCGCCCCATACCGCCGTTCGTCTCACCCTATCACTGACTATCTTGCCCTAGTCTCGATTCCAACCCACAGCCTATTAGATCCCAGCCCAACCGCCGGGTTCGCAACACGACGATGGCACCCGAGCCCTCGCCAGCCTCAGCCTCCACCTCCACCCTCATCGCTACCCCCTCCGCCTCCGCCTCCAAACTCGCCATCCTCCTCGACGGCCCCATGTCTCGCCCCGCCCCGCACACGACCCCGCCACGTGCAGCCGTCGACATCCCATCCGACGCCAGCGCAGATCCCCTATCGGAATCCCCGCCCGTGCCCCCCTCCCCACCGCCAGCACCCCCCTCCCCCTCCTCCTCCTCCTCCGCACCAGCAGTAGCGGCGCCCCGCACCCCGCCGCCCGCCCCGCGCCCGCGCCCGCCCCTGCAGACGCCCTCCCACTCGCACTCGCACGCGACGACGGGCCTCGGCCTCGGGATCCTGCACGCCGCCGCGCTCCCCGCGCGCTCCATCTCCACGCCCATCGCCGCGTCCGCGTCCGCCACGCGCCTGAGCGAGCGCGGCTTCGTCGAGCCGCACCACAGCAACGTGCCGCGGCGCACGCTGACGCAGACGCGTGCGCGCCGGGGGACGGGGCTTGGGGGCGTCGAGAAGGGGGCGGGTACGCCTGCGACGCCGACGCCCGCGCCGTCTGTACCGCCTGCGTCGATGCTCCCCACCGCACCACTCGCGCCGGCACCAGCACCTCCTCCACCACCAGCGCACTCCGAGGAGCCCCCGACACAGCCCACGACACCCCTCGACACTCCGAACCCGAACGCGCACCGCATGCCCGTGCACCTCCTCTCCCTCCGCCTCCCTCCTTCCCCCGCCCCCTCATCCACCCCCGCCCGCGCCAGGCCCCCCGCCCTGCCGCTCCCCCAACAACAACACGGTCTCCCGCAACAACAACACAATCTCCCCCAACACGGTCTCCACCACCAACACGCAGGACCGCACACCCCCGCCGGCGTCGGGCTCGGCTGGGCCGGCGCGGGCACGCCGCGGAGCGCGGCGGCGAGCGCGCAGCAGCTGCCCAGACGGACGCGGAAGCCGCCCGCGCGCGTGTCCGTGTCCGCCGCGGTGCCCTTAACGTCGACGGGGACGGGGACGGGGGCGGTGGGGGCGGATGTGTTCGGGCGCGTGCAGCCGCAGGCAGGAAACGGAAATGGAGACGTACCACCGCCGCCTGTGCGTCCGGTAAACACGCCGTCGACGGCGTCCTCGCCGCCCGGTTCGTCTCGGCATCATCGACATCCCACCGCCAGCGACCCGCGGCGCGCGGAGAAGAAGCGCGCGCGGGAGAGGCGGGAGGTGCAGATGGTGGGCGCGACGGGCGGCGTGGAGGTGGGCTTCTTGGATGTGGGCGTGGACGACCTCCGTGGGTTCGAGGGCGTGGATCTAAGCGTGAAGGAGGATGAGGGAGATGGGGCGGAGCGGGAGGGTAGAGAGGCGCAGCAGGAACGGAAGGGGGATGAGGAGGAGCGGGACGGTGGGTTGTACGTCCTCATCCGCGCCATCTTATCCGACTCTGAGGACGACTTCGACTCCGACTTCGACTCTGACTCTGCCTCTGACGCCGAATTCCAACCCGCGCGCCGGCCCACCCTGCCCCGGCGCGGGCCCCTGGCCGCCACCCCAGAACGCGAGAGATGGGAACTGCGCCTCCCGCTGCCCGCCAGCCCCGCGGCGTTCCCCGACGGCGCGTGCGCGCTGCGCCCGGAGCAGGTCCGCGCGGGGGTGCGGTTCATGCGGCGTGTATTGCATGGGGGTAGTGAAGAGAAGGAACGGATGGATGACAAGAAGGAGAAGGCCAAGGAGGGGGATAAGGATGTGATGGTGACGATGGCGGGGAGGAGGGTGCGCGTGCTGGCGCCGCGCGGGCGCGCGGAGGACGCGCTGGGCGTCGCGCTGGCGTACCTTGCGTATCCCGCGGGCGAGGAGGAGCTCGGCGGCGTGGCGTCTTCGTCGTCTGCGTCTTCGTCTGCCACGTCCCAAACGGACGACGCCGCGCCCGCAGAGGTCGATCCCACCGCCGGCCCCAGCGCAGACGCACTTGGAGTTGGAGATGGAGACATCGCTACACCGTCGCCGCCACCACCACTGCCACCTGTCAGAGCCGGCGCCGCGCGCCTGCTCGCGCAGTCCGCTGCGCTCGGGGTGCCGCCCGCGCCGCGCTCCATCGGGGTCGACGCGCGCTTTATCGACACTCCGCCGTCCGCCGCCTCTCTCCGAGATACCGATACCGATCCCGATCCCACCACGCCCAGCGCTTCCACGCTCAGCGCCTTCTCCACCGCCGCCGGCGATGAAGCACCACCACTACCACCACGCTCAGCGCACAGGTACCGCGCGTACGCGGCCTTCCTCGCCGAGCCGGACGACGCGGACGAGCCCTGGTGCCTTACCCCCACCCCCTCTCCCTCTCCCTTGCCCACCACCCCCGCCTTCCCCGAGGAGGACGCGGACGACCCCACGCACCACACGGCGTACACCCCCGCGCACCGGCTCGCCATGGCGCTCCTCGACGCGGGCGACTGGCTCGGCGCGCCCCATCCGCGCCCCGCCGGCGGTGTGGGTGGTGTGGGGGGTGTGGGGGGCGGTATAGCGGGCGCTGGCGGAGTGGGCCTCGCGAGCGCGAGCAGCGCGGCGAACGCCGGCGCGAGCGCGCTCCTCGGCGGGGGCGTGCTGGACCTCACGAGCGGGCGGCGCGGCGTGGTGGGGGTGGTGCGGCCTCCTCGGCCCGTGAGGGTAGGGGGGAGTGTGAGTGAGACGAGCGAGGATGGGTCCGAGGAGGGCGAGGGCGAGGAGGCGGACAGGGAGGAAGGGGAGGATGAAGACGACTCGGCGGGGGCGCGGAAGGACAGCGCGAGCGGGCGCGGGGCCGCCTCCGCCAATGAGGAAGCCGTGCAAGATGTGGGCGACGACGCGCGCCGCGGCCGGAAAAGCACGTGGCGCGGCGTGCCGATGCCCGCGAAGTTCGTCGATGCCACGGGCGACGAGTCCACTACTACCAACAACAACAGCGAGCGGGGGTACGCGCGAGCGGACAAAGGCAAGGGCAAAGCGAAGGCGAAGGCCAAGTCCAAGTCCCTGCTCCGCCCGGCCCCGTCCAAACCCACGTCGCCCTCCCGCGGCCGGCGCGCGCGCTCCCTGCACCCCGCCACACGCACACGCGCCCCCGCCGAGCTCCTTCCCACTACTACCGACGCAGCGGCAGCGCGTGCAGCGAGGCGGGCGGAGCGCGTTAGGGCGCGGGAGCAGGCGTACGCGGGGCTCGGGATGGCGTGGCGCGGGGTATTGTCGTACGACGGCCTGTGGGCGGTCGCGCGCGCGATGCGCCCAGCCCCCGGGGATGCGGTGTAAGCGCGACTGCATGCGTACGTTGCGTGGTGTGCGCTTTCAGCCGATCGCTCTGGTTCTGGGCGCGGACTGCGATTTTCACGAGAGCAGATGCGGCCTGACTTGTGGTGGGTGGGACCTGCGGGGTGGGATGCGTTTGCGAGGTGGTGTTTGTTCTCTGTGCTGTCGATTGTAGATGCTAGGTCGGTCCTCGTCTGGATGGACGGCGCTTTCGATTTTTTGTTATTCACGTTTTCAGTGCTATTGCTACATACTTAGATGCGGTGTAGATGTTGTGCTAGATTATCTTATGTGCTTTTATTGTATTGTATAGGAATTCGCCAACTTCGAAACGATTGAGCTTTGAGCGATGTTTTCATTTGAGTTTGCGGATTTGTTCGACTTGCCTTTACCAGAATGCTAATCATGAAGTCATCGCCTGTCGTAACTTAGAAGGCAAAAGCAATCTACATGTAACAGAAAAATAACATATTTTTGACATGCTAATGTCGAGGAGATGAATTTGTACGGATGGCCAGGGTCTCAGAATTGGAATTGATGATTCGAATTGGCATGGAGAAGTATACTACTCATTACATTCTTACATACATTCGGTAATTCGAACCGTCTTTCAGAACGGTATAACTGCATTGCTATCGCCAGTTTTAATACCTGCGCGGGGATCAAACCTCCCAGGGCTCGCGATGGACTCATCCTGCAGTTCCCAGTAGTCAAAAAACTCCAACCGCAATCCATCCCTGGTATACTCCTCGAGCAGCTTCGGCAGATCGATCCTCTTAGTGTACCCAAACGAGACTTTGATCTCGCGCAGGGGCAGAACTTCGAGCGTCAATCTCATCCGCGCGGGCGCCTCCATACGCTTGCGCACAAACGCAAGCACGTCTTCCTCGCTGGACCCGGGAATCGCACACTCCATGGACTGCAGCCTAGGCCAGCGGCATGCGCCCTCGTCGGTCGGGAGTAGAAGGTGGAAGATGGGCCTCATGATATTCGCCATGATCGGGTTTTCGCGTTGTGCGGTGCTATACTGCACATCAAGCCCATATAACCGCGACGCCTTGCAGACGAACTTCGCCAGGTTGGGCGTCGTCCGCATGCAGGCTGTGATATTGGCGCATGTGAAAGACCGGGGGTCTGTTGTCAGAGTGCGCACGGATTGGCCGTTCCGGGAGAGGAGCGCGACCAGAGGTGATGGGCGCTGAACGGAAGGCCACAATGGGGTGGAGTATGCGACGCGGTTGAGCGACGGCGCATCGATGCTATCGAACAACGTGGAGAGGTAGTGGTATTGGTCGTTTACCGACAACGATTCGAGGTACGGGAGGTAGAAATGCGCGGGAGCGAACCAAACGCCCTCCGGTGAAGGATCATAGATGGCCATGGTCAACCGTACGAGATTTCGACAGTGACTGAACACCCTGAACGCTTCATCTGGGGTAGACCTGCGTGCGGCTGATGACGAATCACATAACACGAGGCTAGTGAGCCGCGACCAATCGATGTCCATGATCCCAAGAGTAAAAGGAAAGTAATGGATGGCCACCGAGCGCAAATTCGGTGCGTTTAAGATACCACTTTCTATCCTCCATTGCAGTTCAGGATCCGTGTCCAGCCAGTTCGCGAACGTCAAAGTGAGGGCCTCGAGCATAGGGAAGGCGTCTGAAAATTTAGCGGAAAGCGCATATATGGCCGCTTCATGATTTGCCGTGAGCTCGATGCTATACCAGCGATGCGAGAACGAAGACAAGATAGGAAGGTACAAGTGGAAATTGGCAACGCCAATAGAAGGGTGCATGGATAGAGAGAGTGGACATGTGCCTGAACGATTCAACCACTCTAGTACGGCGTGTAGATGTGACTGCACCTGTGGGGTTATCGGGTGTTCCTGTGGGGTGAACTCGGCCTCAGGAAGGAAATCTATGGGTGGGGGTATGTATCCAACGTGTAAAGTAGCCCAGAGGTATGGTGTATCGTACGCGACAGCCCTCCATCGCCTGCATACGTAGCCAAGAAGTAGTGGCGCCTCGTGAATGGTCATAGGCGCATTGCCTTCAGGTCGCAAGCAATTGATGAAGACGGTCTTCAGAAGGTTGTCTGGAATGCGCCGAAAGGGAGATAGCAAGCGTCTATGCTCCGCAATCATGCTATCAAGGTCATCCCTTTTTGCCTTGATTGCATCCCACTTCTGTTGCAGTTCTGCGATCTCAGCGTCAAGCACAGATACTTCATGCCGTGGGGCGATCAGAAGTTCAGAAATGTGTGCTTTTTCTCTGCTCGAGGGAATATAATTGGTTCGAATATGTTGTGCGAATGGGGAGATGAAGGATGACTAGAATGATAATCGTGTTAATTGGTGGGATCGGTTGTTCCTGTTGACATTCAATGTGAAGGAACTAACCATTCAAGTACCATACGATAGTTGCAATGTAACCAATAGTAGATAAGGAAAGCTCTGTATCCAAGAATTTGACTCCTTGCGGACACTTCAGGCGATAAATGAACGGATCGAATTGTTCAAGTTGTAGTACGAACGATAGGAAGGGAAAAGAGTCACACGTCATGCGTTGCGAGGCTTAGCTGGGTAACTGATTCGGCTTGAATTCGGCGCACAATGCGCCGATTCGAGTATGATTGCTCTAACAAAACGGCGTTTGCACGGCGTTCGAACGAAATGAATAAATCTTGGCGCTTTAGAGCTCATTTGAACATTGGTAGCAGTGCTGCGGTCAGTAAATTGAACTAGTAGTTTGGACTCGGACTAATACGCATTGTACGTGTAAAATTTTGACGCTTTCATACCAGCCCTGTACCAGCCTATGGCTCTCGTCACAAGTTCAAGCTCGCTACTTGTGGTTCAAACTTGTTCAATATTATCAATGAGCATTTAGGCTGTGAGAGCGATAGGGAGAGCTGCACTGTTTTATCAACTTGCTCGCCAACCTCATTTACCTTGGGAATAAGGGTCCGAAACCGTCACGAATCCCGTATCCCATATTTCATAATCCGTTCCAAACTTTCCCTCGTGGTCCAATGCAGTCGGTAATCTGGATGAAGGTGGTGGTGACATAAAGCGCATGTACACCAATGTTCTCCAAAAAAACGACGGTCTCCCAACCCCCGCTTTGTACATAAGCTGCCTGATAAAATGTCGCCCATGTCGCCATCGAGTATTGGCCTAAATGAATGCCGTTCGGATCCATAGGGCGTACTGTAAGGGAATATGAACATACATCAACGAAGATGAAAGGGATGCAAGAATATGGCGGCGAACGGACTGACCGACGAACCATGTACATTCCATCACCTCCAATCTCAGCTTGCTGTAATCTAGATCATCGGAATTCTGAAAAAGCCTAGCAGGAGAGGCATGACCGCGCCATAACGCTACACAAACCAAATCAACCATTAGTATCCAACTCGAATCATAACGCCTTACTCAAAAGCGCCGCGGAATATGCAGGTCATCTTTGGGTCGTCTGCAAAGTTGTTAGATGGTTCGAGAATGCGCTAGGGCGGCGACATACCTAAGCAAATGTGCCCTCAAGCTAGCATCTGCAACCATACCCGCTCCAGCGTCGGAATCGCTTGCATTCGCACATACCGCTGCATATGTGCAGCATCACGTTGCGGCCTCATCAAGCGCTCAGCATTTGGAGAGGAGCTTATCCTGCTCGGTGTCCTCGCAGAAGTTGATCAGCGCCGAGGCGGCGGAGGCTCAGGCGTGTGCCCTAAAGCGCGAGAGAAGGTGAGTCAGCGAGAGAGTTTATAGAGAAAGGGGATTAAAGCGCTGCGAAGTAACATATGACGGAAGGATGAAAAACGTACATTGGTTAGGCGAAAGATGGAGCGAAGAGGAGGACAAGACAAGGCAAAGGCGAAGGAAAAGAAAGACCGCATCTAAGGAGACCCATATCACTATTCCATATTCCATGCTGTATCATATATCAGTACGTCGGTACTCGGTAGTCAGGACTCGGTATGCATACCTATAGTGGGAACACCAACATATTGTATGTGGATAGTGGGATAGGCGAGCAATGGAGTTGCAATGGAGTCAACGTTGGGGAAAGCGCTCCGTGTGACGTTGCTTTGCACGTGTTTGCATTTGACGCCGCGATAGCCGAGTTTTCTCCGAGGGTGTCTAGCAAAGGTCTAGCGCCCAAAGCTTTGTTGGCCGCAACATGTCAATATTCTATGCTTTGTGGGAATTCGTCGGGTCGCGTCGCTGCGAGACGGGGTAGCGGGAACTCGATGGCAATTGAGTGAGGAACAACATACAAAAGCTGTCCCTACAATCTACGAACGGATCACGTGACATAAACGAAACTCCGCTGAGCTCGTAATTTCCAACATGCTTGCCATTGGCCGTTGAACTTCTCCTGCCTGCACGGGTTTGCCCATCTCTTTTCTGATAGCTGCAATAGGCATTGGCCACACATGACACGCCCGCCAATCGAAAGAGACTAGGAGCGATCGTTCGCGGGCGGTGATAGTCTACACGTAGCAGTCGCAAACGGTCATGCAATTAGGTAGGTACAGATGCCGAGGTAGGTTGGGACTGGAAGGTGCAGATCGTTTTTCCATTTTGTGTACATGGGAACATGGGAATAGCAACGTACCATATGCGAATGGGGCTAGCCTGCTAATGGGTCGGCTTGCAGGCTTGGTATGGGGACAGCACAACACGAGGACCGCGCGAGAAGGATGGCGAGTTAGTTTTGAAGGCAGACGCAGGCAGCACGCCGCGCTAACAGGGCGGTGACCAAGCTGTTACGTGGATGTGACTAAATTCTGCGCCATGTTAGTACCGTCTACAGACATGAGTTGTTTATGCTAAGTAAGATAGAAAAGGGGCGAATAAATGTGTTGAGTACTTCATAATTGGGGATACCTTGCGACAAGTTAGGGAACCGCTTACGGCCGTTGTCGATGCCTATATTTGGTAACGATTATTCCCAAAATAACCAGTATCTCTACTGGAGTCGTCGGAGGCCAGCCGATTCACTGGCAGGACACGCATTGAACAAATTTAGTGAGCGCGCATCCACCACGCTTTGAGTGTATTAACTCCACTCGGTATTCGATCTATCCTTATAATCTAAGAGCATGTGCCCCCGCACGGAATATGTCAATTCATTCTGTCTTCGTGGGCTGTATAAAAAAAAGTTTACTTTCATCGTCATAAATAAATGTAAGCTGAGATTTTGTTGGGGTTTTACTAACGGTGAGATCTATCCTAGGTTTATTGGAGTCCAAAAAGCGAGATGATGGAGTGTCACAATTGGTTCTGTATTATGACCCGCGAAAATCTTTTGAAAGGATCCCGTGTGCTCCCCCGTAATACCATTACGACAAATCTCTTTCTGCCCTTGTCAATGTATTTCTGATTAGGCCCCGGTTATCGGATGATTTGCGACCGATGATCGCAAAGAATCACCTTTCCGCTCCCCATTCACGGAGATTTATTTTGAGTGAACAACTTGCTACAATATAAAAGACTAGCCCAACTTATGGTTGTGCTCCATCTCACAGATACGGTATACCTTCTCAGCTCCATCTCACAGTCCCAAATCATGTCTACGACCCAAACCGTGCGTTTATCGTCCCACAAAGAAAATCTGTCACCGCAATACTGACATTTTCTTGACAGCCTGAGGAATCCATCCTCGTTCCTCTTTACAGGGCTTACAATGCCACCAACAAAGACCACTTCTACACCGCAACGAAATTCGAGATGGACAACGCTGTCGCCAACCTCGGTTACACCGCAGAGGGGATAGCCTGCAGCGTCTTCACCAACCATGTGGAGAGCACCCTGCCCCTGTACCGCACGTACAACCCGTCCAATTTGGACCACTTCTACACGACTAGCACGGCGGAGCACGACAACGCGGTCGGAAGCCTTGGATATCTCGCGGAAGGCATTGTCGGGTATATCCTGTCCGCCGACGCCTATCCGAACGGCGTCATCTTGTATAGGGTGTATCACAACTCCAATAAAGACCATTTCTACACCACCTCCCAGTCCGAGGTGGACAACGCCATTGCGAAATTCGGCTATGTCAACGAAGGAGTTACGGGCCGTGTGCTTTGATCTCTTCCAGGGAAAGAATGAAGGTTGTTTTAGCCAGTACCAAGTAGTACCGATGTACAGAAATTGTTCAAGTTGAGAAATTGACATGTCATCCATCCTAACCACAAAATGAATTATGGTTCTTGGACCACACACAGACAATGAGGTTTATTTGAATTCCAGTGGCCTTATGATCATCCATATATGTATATAAGTACACACTCACTGCGACAAAATTGTTACCTCTGCATTTCCCTCAAATTCTTCCCCCAGATGCCCTTGTAATTGTTAGATCGGTGTTAAATTTTTAAGTACATTCAAGATCTTAGTTAGATAGTGTATATGTGCGAAGAACGACTCCAATCATCGTTGACCTGTAGAAGGGGCAAGGGTAAACAAGTTGGTCTAGTTCAGTTCAATGCGCACTGAAAGATTGCCATAGGATGCCAACCGCTACAAGCCCCAAATAAAGTTTAAATACGAAGGAAGTTGTGAACGCACCTTTGTGCAGACAATGTCATCTGCGTGGACCATAAACTTTGAGTATTCCTGTTTGAGGCCCCGCGTAATACGTACATATGGAAGATATGTTCTGATATCCTCCATGAAGTATGGGTATTCGTGTTCTTTGTAATTCTCCGAGTCAGTGGCATCAATTGGGAAGTGGCTCTTAACAGAAAGTGTGGCGGCGAGAGAGAAATCGAGGATGTCAATGGATTTGGATGATGTCGATAAGGGTTCATAATTTAAATGAGAGATGACACGCTGACCATGGACGCATCTGTACACAGAATTGTGAAAAATTAATTAGAGTAATCATTAAAACATGGTGCGAATAGAACAACCTTTTCGAACGACTGTTGGCATATTGGTCCCCATCCGCAGGGAAAATCAACCGTGTGTTTGATGGTCCCCACTCCGCCCATGGGATATCCAGAGGGGGACCTCCGAGGCAGGCATGTCGCAAGATGTACTTTGTGAACACTCGCTGATGCACGAACATACAGGCACAGTGTACAGACTCCGGCGCATAATATGTTATCCAAAATACGTGTAAGCGATCCTCATCATTCGTCATGAACGGCGTGTGTGGAAGCGGATGCGCTAGGATTGGCTCAGTTTGAATGGTGATACTGAGGATCTTACAGTTCCTGTGGAAAGCTAACGAAGGAAGGTGAAGTGTAGCAAGGTGGACGGCTGGGGCGTTGTCAACTGAAAGAGATCGCTCGAGTTTGTACAGCCGGATCGATCCCGAGTTGTCTGTAAAGGCGGATAGAAGGTGAGTGGAATTGAGGAGACTTCTCGAACCCAAGCCGGTTTGAAATGAATGGTCAAAAGATATAGCGGAGTCCTACGCCGTTTGTGAATCGTCAAAATAGTAGGTTGGAACTCGCGTAGTATTTGGCGCACCAGTAAGAGTTCCGATGTTGTCCAATCCCATATCAATGTTCGTGTTTCCTTGTCCCCGAAAGAAAGCGCCAAAATGTTATGTGCAATTTGAAGAGTGGTACGGTAGCCGTTGAGACGCCCGTCATCGTAGCCGACAGCAAAAGGCTCCAGTGAGTTCTGTAGTGCTAACAGATGTGGGATTAGTGAAATGCACGGGTAACCCCCGGGTCTCGGAGGTCAGACCCCAACCCTTACCCGCGCAACCCGCCACCCGTGCAAAAGGGTATGGGTTTCGGCGGGTTTGGGTAGCGGGTCCGGCGGGTTTCGGGGGTCTCGAAACCCGCGCGGGTCGGTGGCAGGGGTAGGCTCATTCAAGCGTCTGTATACCGCAGAGGCTGCAATTGCAGCCTCGTTGTGTATACAGACGGCTGAGAGCCGCTGCCCACTCGCATTGCCCGCCGTCCGCCTCATCATCCCATCGTCCGTGTCGCCCTCCTCGCCGTCCATGTTGCTCGACATTGCCGTCCAGTCGCCCGCCGTCCCATCGCCTGTGTCACCATCTACGTCCCCGCCGTCCGCGTCATCAGCCGCACACATCGTGTTGTCATCCGCACACGTCGCGTCATCGTCCACGTTGCTGGTCGTCCGCTTCGCGTTGCCATCCATGGCGTCCGTCGTCTGTGTGGTCTCGCATCGTCTGCATCGCGTCGTGTCATCGTACACGTCACCGGTCGTCCGCTTCGTGTTGCTATCCATGGCGTCCGTTGTCTGCATTGTGTCGTGTCCGACGTCCGGTGTGTGCAGAGCTAAAAGAATGGCCGGCCCACATCCCTCATTGGAGGGGAGGGGCACGCGGCCATGCAGAAGGTGGTTAGCAATCGAAATCAACGAACAACTTCGTTGATTTCGATTTCAAGCTCCGCTTGAATTGATCGGCATCGGGCGGCCGCGCACCCGCCAACCCGTGGCTGGGGGTACGGGTTCAGGCCGGGTGAGAAAAGCCAGACCCCAACCCGTACCCACCAAACCCCTGGCCAAAACCCGCACGGGTCTTCAAACCCGTGCCATACACTATGTGGGATGTCGGCAGATGTGGCGTGAATGTGAATGCGAGCGACACTGGAAACAGTATCCAACATTAAAAGTGAGCTGCAAAATCAGTCAAGGTTGGACCAGACCAGAAGGGCAAAATGCTTTCGCTCACCTGTCGACACTGTTTTCCAGAAATACGATGAGATCTTGCGTCGGATCAATTGTCAAGCATGAAATTGGCATAGTCTCATTCAGGTCTCTTCGAACAGCATGTCCCTTTTTGTTCCTCGAATTAGGCAGCCATATGAATTCAACTTGGTCATCCACGTCCTCATTGATGTGAGCAAATACGCCTCCGATAAGGTCGTATGCATAACCAGCGTGTTGTATTTCGAAGGCGGCCTGCTCAGTCCATTCCGGGGACAACAACGCCTGGCGACGATGCCGAAGAAGCGCGATAGCGTCGGCGGCGGGGACGGATGTTCCAGCATCCTTGAGGCCGTCGAGGTGAAGCTCAATTATATACATCAGCTCAGAGGAACTTTTGAAGGTATCGTATAAGCAAGTGCATGTCTGCGTCCGTCCATTTAGATTTTAGTTCGTTTTTTTTCAGTTGAGAAACCGGCTTTACCATCGCACAGGAAACGAGAGAAACGGCATCGAGGCTCGAGAGGATCTGGATATGCAGCTCGGATGGTATGGCAAGGAAGTTGCTCGACATCGTAGTTGAATGCAAGTCGGATGAAAGTCAAGCATTGCACGCTCTTTGCACGTTGTTGAACGTCGAACCATATGACATGTGTGCGTTTACGTGAATTCACAACTCTACACTCTGTGCTTTAAAGCGACTTTAGAGCGACGCGATCTGTGTTCCGTCTAAACCTTCGCCCCCTCCACTGGCACGTCGACCTTCACCAGTTCAGGAGTATCAGTGAGCTACCGTGCAGGCATTTGACTAGCTTCATTATCTAAACACATACTGCATTCAACGCGCCAAAATTAACATACGTACTAATATCCAAGTTACCGACTCAACACTATCTAATGAACTTCTCCACAGCTCTCGGATTCCGTCAACCTGGAAATACGGGTCAGAAATCATCACAAAAACCGTATCGTGTATCCCGTATCCCATGATGCGCCAGCGACCGCCTCGCCTCCCGGCCCCGTTCCCTGTCATGGTGCACACCCTCATCCTCCGGCCCATCGCGGTACTGCGCACCTCCACTTGGAGATTCGGCGCCGTCACGCGCAGATGGCGCCTCCACCACCCTCAGCCACCCCACCCCACGCGCCGTATCAGCAGCTCTGGATCCTAGGTGAACGGCCGTGTTTTGGTATGCCACTTGAGAGGGAGCGCGAAGCGTGGATGGGAATAGATGGGGAGTGGGGAGGACTGCCGTCATTATCATCGTTCCAGGCCTCCTCTAGTATACTCCACGGCGATCGCCTCCACGTCGCAGACGTCGTGGCGCCGCACCGTCCGAATCCAGCATGCGCACCTCATGATGCGCGATGGCCAGCCCGCGGGCGGCGCCAAGCGCTCTAAGCTGCCCGTCGTTCAGGATGTACGGAGCCGCATGCGATGCGCATCCCACTCCGCGTCCGGCATGCCACGCGGTATTACTCTATAAAGCACGCCTACGTCAGCGTGCTCGGTTTGGGTATGAGCAAGTCAAGTTTGAAATTTGAAAACGCACATCGCATAAGCCTCGCACACGGACCACACCGTCGTCAGTGTACAACCGTCCTGACGGCAGAGTACACTTCTCGTCCGTCGCCGTCGTACGTGCGCTCATCCAAGAAGACGGTCTTCCAACCCTCGCGCCGCTCATGTCATCTAAGAAAAAAAAGGTCAGTCCGCCTTGGCGCTGGCAGTCGAAATGCGGGAGGGCCTCACCACAGAGAGATAGACCTCGAACGCGCCGGCAAGAGCATGGCATACTTTCGCCCACGTCGCCATCAGATAGCGGCCCAGCCCACTCGTGTGTCCTTCGCATCCAGACCTTTCTGCAGTTATGGGAGTATGAATATTTACCAACGAAGATGCAACGGAGATACTACAGACCTCACCAGCCACTGCACCCACAGCCAGCGTCGTCATCGCCTGTTCTCGCGCATGTGTGGGGTCGCTTTCCGGGTTCAGGCTTTCAGCAGCTGCAAGGGGAACTCAGCGATTAAGTTGCGGAATGGAAGGAGCGGATCGCGTTCGACGCGTTCGTAGGATGTGAGCAGCGCCGAGGCGGCAGGCGCGTGTAGCCTCCGCGATAAGACAAGATGGATCAGCGTCGGCGTAGATGGAGGGAAGGAGGGCAGAGGGAAGAAGGGTTGACGGAAGGACGGCCGACGTACCAGTCCAGCGTGGAATTAAGACAGAAAAGAGCTTGACCACGGTGCAGCCGCTAGCGTGTGACCACCGTACAAGGCTAACTACCTAACAACAACGCAGGTACGCGATCGACCCACTCGTAGAATGGGCGGCGAAGTATATGCGGCATTTACGCAGGTTGACGAACCACATATCGTACACGCGGATGCGCGTCTCTGGATATCAAGATGACCGTCCTACCATCTTGTAAGCAGAGTATCACAGCAAAGAAAAGAGAGAACGCACTCGATAATGACCTGAATCTCCTTCTGCCGCCTGCACGACTCTGCTGAGCCATCTCTTTGCTGACAACTGCAACAGCCATCGGCCCAGTATGACACGCCCACCAATCGAAAGAGATCATCATCTAGGGATGCACTACGGGCCAAGTGCGTATCGGTTGGGAAGGACCAAGTGAGCGAGAGTTATGAGCGCCGAGCAGTGGTCTTCCTGCGAGCGAGGGTCACGAGCGCCAAGCGGTGGTCTTCCCGCTCCGCATGCCTCGCCGCGAACGCCCCTTCAGTGCCAAGGGAGACTGGGAGGTTCAAGGGCGCTCATAGTCTGCACGGAGGTGGTCACATATGGTCACGCAATTATGTGGGAAGCTGGTGAAGAGGTAGGTTGGGACGTGTAAGACGGGGCGGGGTGGAAGACCAGGCGATGGAGGAGGCTCGAGGAAGACCAGAACTATGGAGGCACAGATCACTATACACTGTCCTGTATGCATAGAGGAAACGTCGACATACCGTATGCGAATAAAGACTAGTCTGCTGGGAAATAGGCTCGACTTGGGCTTGCAGGCTTGATATGAGGGAGAGCGAGCGAACAGAACTGCACGAGAACTTCGAGAAGGGTGGCGGGTTTCGACAATCGAGGCTAGCTCGCGGCGCAGTGATACAGGTCTTGCTTTGCACGTGTTTGTATTTGAGGACGCCCCATCAGTTGAATATAAAAGGCGATTTCTGAGTTCACACCCACCACCAACTTCACCACCGCCGCCACCGCCGCCGCCGACTCTGACTGCCATTAACGACTGCCTCGTGTCCCTCCTCTCCAATGAGAGATGTGGACCGGTGCTAACATGACGCCTGGAGGGTAGCAGAGGAAGGAGGGCTCAAGCGGATCGTCGACATCCGCCATCCAAAATACGTTGTTAGCCTCATATAAATGATGAATAATTGCGACTGACAACTGTCAGGTGTCCCTTCTACGACGAATGAAGCGAACGCGAACAACAGCGGGCCCGACATTAGCAATGCAACCGATGCAAAGCGCATGAACGACTCAAAAAAACGCGAACAATCGTAACGGATGCGACACAATCAAGCAAGTAATAGAAGACTAACACGGATGCGTGGACACGAATAACGCAAACGACTTGTGTAACACAAACACACCCGCCATGGATCTTGGGTCGCGGTCGCTGCCGCTCTAGGCCTGCCACCGCCGTTTCGCTTGACGGTCTGCACGTACAAGGCGGTTGCAATGTTGCAGCCTCCGCGGTGTGCAGACCCTTACGGCGGGGCTACACCATCCACCCCGCCGTTGCCACCATCTCAAAACCACCATCCGCAACCGCCGCGTGTCCCTCCTCTCCGTGAAGGTTGTCAGCCGGCGCTATCAGTACGACTCGACGGCTGCAGACGCCAGAGAAGGGTGGGCTCAGTATGATGCTCATCTGCACCATCCGCGCGCCGCAGCCCGCCGTTGACGCGCGACGCGGGCGCGACGGGCAGCGCGAGGTGGTGGGACACGCGGTGCAGGCACATCAGGGCGTGAATAAACCGGGTTCTCGTTTGCGCCCGTGTGCTCTCCGACGAACATCTCCCACACAAAGTTTACGATCTCAGCAGCAGTGGGCCCGGGTTCTCCGTCCGCGTCCTCCCGGGTCTCGACATCCAAGATCCCAGCAAGGCAGCTCGCACTCGCAAGTGTGGAAATCGCGCTAGACAGCGCCTGGGAGATCGCCCAGGATGTCGCCGAGGACGTTCACAATGTCGGTTGTGGGTCCGAGTCCTTCGTCGACGACCTCCATGATTTTGACAACTATGATCTTGGCGCGGTACCTGGGGCCGGAATCCTCAGGCGCGGAAACCGATATGGGCAGCGCCGCCTGTGCGGCTGATCAGGCCTTCACCGACCCCACCGCCATATACCACACTCGCGTTCCAATTCCAAGCGGGGTGTGATGTATAGCGACCTTGGGAACATCGCTATGTTTGCATTGCGGCCCCTCCATTAGAGTAATTCTTCTTTGAGTTGGGTAACGTACGTCGTATAGCTAACGTCCGGCGTCAGCACACAGATTACAACTTTTACAAGCGACAAAATAAAGGATGGAAATTATCACTGCAACGCAGCGAGGTGGAAAGGATGTCCAGGTACAAACTTGCATTTGAATGCATAGAGACGATACTATATACCAACGCTACAAATAATCAACATAATCTGTTTGCCGTGTCTGACCTTCAATATGTGGGAGATATACGGAGCGAGCCATAGGCGACGGACTAGCGAACCCAGGATACGTGAGATTCAACTTCATCCCATCGGCTATGTACTCCGCAAGTTGGGCGCGAATGTCAATCTCCCTCATCTCCGTCGACACGAACGAGATCTCTGTCAGTGCCGCGACCCGAACTTCCGCATATGCCTTCTGGTAGGCGTTGTCCATTCTTGATCGAATGAAATCCAGGAGCTCCCTATCGGATACTTGCATATACAGGCCTTTCATATCCAAGCTGACAACCTGCAGATTGGGCAGGAGAACCGGGAAATCCTGGGCTGGTGTTAGGAGACCCAATAATGCGGATAGCATTTTATGAGCGACAGGAAGGGAATGGCGATATCGACGTTGGTTGGAAGAACCCCCCGAGCCACAATGGATGTTGGTAAGATGAGTTAGATGAGGAGTCATGTCGAAACACTCAACAAGGTCACCCAGAGTGTAGAACTGGATATTCGTTGTCAGGCGTTCAAGTTTCAGATTTGTATGAGAGAGTATGACAAGCAAGGGGGAACGCCGGTCGAGAGCTGGGCATAATTTGGAATGATACGTGAGATCACGAAGGGAAGGGATATCGGCGTACTGGAAGATCTCGCCCAAGCAAGTAGAGTTATCGATCAGAGAAAGGGTATGGAGGTATGGGAGCGAAAATGCAATACATGGCGTGTACGTATTTATGGCGCTTGAAATATGGATGGAGCAAAGTTGCAGTCGCGGAGAGTGGACGAGGATCTTCTGAGCATCCGAACTGTTCAATTTCTGCGCGCCTGGTCCAGTGGCTATAATATGGGTAAGATGCGACCAATTTACACGCATCTCTTCAATATGAAGAGGGCACTGCGCTATGCTCAAGCACTTTAGGGTTGGGACATTCAGAAGGCCACTGTCCTTCCAGTTTTCGACGGCCTGACGGCGGAGACGACGGTGAAATTTTAAGAGGAGAACTCGGAGATGTGGAAAAGAGGTGGATGGGGCGGTTGCGACAAGGACGGATATTGATTGGTGACTTAGGAGGTTGAGATCAAGGCGCCAGATTCGGTCAGAAAAGTTATACACCAATTTATAATACGATTTCGCTACAGGCGCGGTTGATCTTTGGGATGAATTAGAGTCAAAGATAGATATAGAGAGCGGGCAGGTTTTGGAACGACGAAGCCAGGTAGAAATTCTAATTTGATGGTGCCATACATGTTGTTCATGATTCTGGTTGAGATCCATCATCATGTCAGTATTGAAAGGCCCGGTTGGAGAAGTCGGAATCACAATATGTAGAGTTGCCCATAGACGTGGCGTATAATAGGCGACAGAACGCCATCTTCTGCAAACATAACCAAGAACCAAAGGAGGCTCGTTGCAGTTCATAAGCGCGTCATGTGTTGTGGGGAGACAGGCCATGAAAACCTCGCTCAGGATATCGTCAGGCAAGCAACGAAAGGGAGTGAGAAGGTTGTGGTGCTCAGCGATACTCCTTGATAAAATGTCCCGCATCTCTCTCTTTGTCTCGAGCTGTTCCTGCAGCTGCTGTAGCTGATCCTCAAGTGCCTTTCGTTCAGAACTGGGGAGTTCTAATGTTCGTTCAATAACGTCGATGTCGAGTAGGGTAGGAACATAGTTGGTTCTTAGAACTTCCGTGAATGGCGATATGATGGGCTAACGCCAATACCATATCAGTCGGCCAGTGATAACACAGTTTTCGCCCACATACCATTCTATATCATGTTCTGAGATGATACAGGTTGGCCAGATGGACTCAAATGAGTTAAATCGTTCCAGGTTCAGAACAAGGTCAAAAGCAAGTCAAGAGAAGGTTTCCGACCATCGCCAAAGCCTTAGTCAGACAGAGCACTGCCTCGGGCCGGAAAAGAGCGAGCTGATAATTACACCCATTATCGAACACATCACTTTGAAGCAGAGAAAGTCATTTCTTGAAAGCATACATAGATGGCTACTTCGATAGGTAAATAATGCGAACAATGTTATAGATAACTTGCTTCATCTGGCGATGGCGATGACGATCGTGATGATGAAATTTGAATCGCTTAAGTAGCTCTCGCAAGGAAATCGACGTCGGAATGAAGGACTGAGGTATGTGAGATGCAGCTTCAGACCGTTAGCAATATAATCCGAAAACCGAGCGCGAATATCGATTTCCATATCGTTCAATAAGGTGAATGATAAGTACCCTGGTCAGCGCTGCTACTTGAATTTCCGACGGCCGAGAAGCAATGATCATCTTGCTTTGAATGAAGTCAAAGACTTCCCGGTCCCGTACATGCATATCCAAGTCCTTCGAATTAAAATTGACGACGTGTAGGTTCGGGAGATAGAGTGGGCGATTCGGAGCTGGTGTTGGCCCATTTCTCGAAAGCGACGAAGAGGAGCCTCAGAAAGGGCCATTTTCGCATTACGATGAGTTGGCAAATAATCGATGAATGTGATCTTCAGAATGTTGTCTGGTACACGTCGAATTGAAAGGGCGAGCAAGCGTCGATGCTCCGTAACAATGGTAAAGAGGCCATCCCTTCTTGCCTTGATCTCGTTGAATTTCTTCTGGAGCTCTATGATTTCGGCGTCAAGTACACATACTTCCTTTTGCGGTGCGACGAGAAGTTGCGAACTATGTGCTTTCTCTCTACTCGACGGAACATAGTTGGTGTGAACGTGTTCTGAGAAAGGGGAATTGAAATCTGAGTTCTGGAATGATATTCGAGTGAGTTAGGCGCGTAAAGCGTGAGATACTAACCATCCGAATGTCCTGCAGTAAAGGCTTCAAATGTTGGTAGATGGTAGATACAAGTCAAATGGTGAGGCTGTCAAAAGTCTGTCGCGCGGCAAGCTACGCATCAAACGAATCGGCAATATCTCCCCCACCCCAGACGGAAAACGACTACAATGACAGTATGACAGACAAGTAAGTACCCCGTCATTGATTCATCCTTCACCGCCTTCAGAAAGTCAGATGAGCTAATACAACTCTGTTCTGAATTCATATTGAGTGACACCTGCGAAGCCCATGTTGTATAAAGGTGTCGAAGGAATACAAATAACGGTAAGCCCACCTTCTGCCTTAAGAAGCTCCCGAACATAAGCCTCGCGTTCTCCCTCTTCAAATTTAGGTATCAGTTCTGGATCCATCCCCTTCCACCCACGAAATGGCGCTGATTGAGTCACGACGATGTAGCTTTCTGAGCCAACCATAGTAAAAAATCCGCGATGGGGCTTGTTTTCAACCTTCCGCATGATGACGGTGAAAGCCGCGAGGGAATCATTCGGAATTTCGGGATTCAGCGGCGTCATAAGTATGCGAGAACCCCAAGCAACGCAGGTGGCATTGTCAATCACATAGCCACCGATGACCGAGTGTCGAGGTGGGTTCTTCGGGGACGGACGGCTTGGGTACTGTATTTGAGGTTGCGCGTCAGACGGCGGGGTAGAGGCCGAAGCATCCTGTAGCATCCTGATGGTGGTGAAATTCAATTGCGGTTTGAATATTCCCAGTGAAAATGGCGCAGAACCAAGTAAAACCACACAGAAGTAAATATAACTCAATTTATCTGGCAGGGTCGTTTGGACTTTCATTTATTTTGCAATACCGAAAATCCAAGCAAATCGAACTAAATTGAACCGAATGAAATACAAGGTATCTGACCTTACAGAACCACATCCATTCCTGCCGAAATCCACTTACCATGCCATTGCCAATCGGCAAATAGCGGCCATATCGAGTCTTCTGTCAGGCAACACGCGCATGCGTTGGTAAACCCAACTTGCAGGGGCAACAACCCACAACGAGTTCAAATGTCTTCAACTATACCATAAGCTCATAACCTTTCCATGAATAATGGGAACGTTCATATTATGATCATAAATCGCATAACGATATTGTTTTTCCCGAGGGATAATACTAGTAGACGAGCCCGCCATCCAAAGGATGCGTAGTTTTCCCGGATAGCCCCAGTGGATTCTGGAATGATATGCAAGTAAGAATGGAGTACATTTTTCGAGCGCAGTAAGGGAGCACTCAATATCAACGTTGCAAAAGTGCAGTAGCGGAAAGCAGGTGAAAATATCCTCGACATCTAAAACGTTCAATTTTTCGACCCTCGATCCCGCTACAACAACATGCGTAAGGTGGGACCAGTTCACGGTCATCTCTTCAAATTTCAGGGAACACATTGACACGCTCAGGCATGTGAACACATGTTATATAGGTCAGAAATTCGCAGGAGACGTGATCTCTCGTAGTGCATTTCATCGCTAACAGCCCCCGCCATGTTTGCCGGACTTGCATTCAACGCCAGCAGGGATGACCGGAAACGGGCTGAACGGCAGATCGCGTCCAGCAGGGCCAACAGACACGTTCAGATCGGACACTTTGCCGTTCTCGACATCGTAGACCCAGCCGTGGATGTAGATCTCGGGAATCGGTGTCGTTTCTTGTGAGGTAGCGATGGCTGATGATGCTGGTGGCGACGCTGAGGAAAGTGAGGACGTCGAAGCTGACGCTGCGGCAGCGAAAAGCTACGGAAACAGAAGGTAAGAGGAAGGATCAGTAAAAATAGATATGGAAGGCGGAAACGAATCGAAACTTACTTCACGAACGACGGTAGAGTTTGCAATTTTTAAAACGTTGGATTTTACATTCTCTTCGACGAGGGCGCGGAAGGCAGCTATAGGAAGGGAACGATTAGGACGAGGAAATGGAAATTTAGAATTGAAGCGTACGGTCATGAAGATGTGGATGGGTGGTTGGCGGGTGAATTTTACTTTTTTCTCGATGTGCGACGATCTCCTCCCTATGAAATGGCAACTCCAAGGTTAACAGAGCGAGCATAATGACGCTCGATATGGGAGAAAAATGAACCTCGTTGACGTTTCGTAAATCTGTCGAATAGGCGATATCCATCCTTGCACTGCAATATCCGCAGGTCGTTTAGGAGGGCTCGTGAGCGGCATCATCGCCGCAGCAACACCTCCACAGCCATAATGTCCCAGCACTACTACATGCTTGACTTTCAGTGTCTCCACGGCAAACGATAGTACGGCGTTCCTGCGGGCGAAAGAAGAGCAGAAGCATGAACGTCAGCTGGGGTGGAATGTGATCATAGGGAGGCCGGAGCATGGAGCACGGGTTCGCCAAAGAAAAACGTACGAGTTTAGGTCGTCCTCATCGAAGCGATTCGCGATGTTTCCAGCGGTAAAAATGGTCCCAGGTTGGGCTGAGAAGATACCTTGCTCGTTTACCCTATAAAGTGAACGAACGCGAGGGTGGTAAGAGGGGTTTTCGTTGGTACGACTATTAATTACACAGACCTACTATCTGAGCAGTCTACCAGCATAAATGGGGGCCCTTGAAGGAAGGAGAAAGACAGTCATAAGTCAAGCTGATACACGATTGAATAAGAACATACGTTGCCCCTCGTTGGCTAAACTCGCTAACAGCCCAGGATTCTCTTTCGACATATTTGCCATATACTCTTCGTTGCCTCGAAATAGTTCCGCGATCGTCGACCTCGCGCGTTTGGTCACATAAGAAGCGCCATACGTTGGTTTTGTCGTCAGCATGGTCCGTCCGCTGGCCTCTTTTGAACATAGTCGGCTGGCGCGATTGTGTACGCAACGGTGTTGTTGCATCGTAGGTAAAAAGTTTGGAGGCTCAGCCCTGGATGCGTTTCTTTTCATGGTAGTGTGCGATTTGTGTGCGCTTTGGACCGCACCAGCAGCAGACCGAGTGTGTAATCCATGCGCGTATATTTTGCTGCTGTGCGTATGCGTTCGAATGACATTTGCTGTCGTGGCTTTCGAGCTTTGACCAAGCATAGAGAAAGGCATTTCTGCAGACGAACACCGTAGTAGACGCGTAAATGAGCAGAATTGGAGTCGGGAAGGAAAAGAGGAGTCAAGGGACAAGTTATTCGGACCATGGCAAGCTAAATTTGTGGCAGCGCTTGGCTTGCACAGCCACCTGGCTCGATCACCCCACGTGCGATTGATCGTCCATCTTATCTTATCTTACTACGAGGAGCCGTGCAGAAGATAAGATAAGATGAAACATATAGCTACGTCACTTCAACCCGAGGCTAATCGCCTGTGCACCCATTTCGCATGCTTGATTTCATCCACAACATACTACGTTTTCTCATTCTGACCTTCCTTATATCCCCTCACACCAAAATGCCTCAAGAGGACCAGCCGAATCTCAAGGATCCGTCGCTGTCTGATCCTCTGGCATCCGACTACATTCAATCAACCCCCTTGTCTCTGTGGCTTCAATCGCGCATCAGTGGACTATACGAGGCCGTGCCTCCAACAGAGGAAGCCGACTTCAAAGCGTTGTATTATACCACTTTCGACATCGATGCTTCAATCTACATGAATCACGAGAAGGTATCGCAGGATACATACCTTGCCAGGCTCAACAGTGCGAACTTCGCTGTCACTCACGCCACGGTGAATTGGAAGGAGCTGATAGATGCATCCCCATCTTCCACTGAGAAAGAAGAAGATGTGAAGGTGCGGTTTACTGTCACGTACTGTAGGACGCATACTGAAATCCATTATTAGGGTGGCATCATTTCCGGATTCTTCGTTATCAAGAGCTCGATGAAGTTCAGGATTCGTGCAGGTCCTGCACAAAGATTCAATTTCAATACATTCAGTGCAAAGTATGAAATTCGTACAGCTCTAGCTGCTTTTCAACGAATTAATTTTTCGGGGATATCTAGAATCGACCACAAACCGGAAGCTGAACCTGCCGGCGATGGAAGTCGATTACGCATTACTGAGTTATTCATCAC
Source organism: Pholiota molesta (assembly GCA_014925825.1). Lineage (NCBI taxonomy): Eukaryota > Fungi > Basidiomycota > Agaricomycetes > Agaricales > Strophariaceae > Pholiota > Pholiota molesta. Next base: position 38,031 of record JACGCK010000163.1, on the reverse strand, counting down.
CTCGATCCAAAAGGCGGCCCCGATACATTTCCCAGGAATACCTCCTCAGGCTGCAGAAATTCATCACGAAAAGCCTGCGACTTAAACTCTTAAACAACAATGCCACTTGTGAGAAGACCTGTTCAAGTCTACATCGTAGTAAACCATTCGTACACTCCCGAACATCACAATAAAAAGTTACATTATAAATTCAAGCTCACTTTACTAACGACGTTTTAGAGAAACTTTCGCTCAGTCGCAATTCATGATTATCGTCGCCTTCTGTCGGGACGTTGAATGTCAACTCCCCGTTTCTGCTGCCATCCACAACAGCTGTAGCAACGGGGACGCGCTTCCCGGTACTCGGATCCCAGCGCGTCTTCGTCCTTTTGCGGTGCAAAACATTCTGTGCGGATATCCTGTCTCCTGCCCGAATCCTGATGCGACAGTCTTTGGTTCTCCGGGAAAGACGAAGTTTATTTGCGGACTGAGAAGGTGCCACATCCGTTATCTCCAGTTGTCGAACATCAGGCTCCGAAGGAAATGACGCGATTACCTCTGGGAGTTGGAACGAGGATAGAGGTGTCGGAGGAGGATAATCAGAACTTGAACTCGATGGCTGTGTAATTCAGCCAACTATCAGCAACAAGTCTGTCGCCGACAGTTTTTATATATCGTACGTACTAATTCGTGAAGTTGGTTTCTTATATTTGATATGGGTTTATCTTGGACGTCTGCGAATCGGACTCGTTTTCGACTCGTGCGCGGCCTTGGGTCCAAGCAACTCTCTAGGACATCCCAATCTTCCAGAGCCGCATCCAATGAGCTACGCTTTGGCATTCTTTTCTCCTGCAATGATATAGGAGGGAAAAAGAAAATCAAGTTGAGTTCTATCTGCTGACCTTGAAATCGAACTCACAGAAATCGAAAGGGAATGTCTTCTATATGTCCCGGTGCTCCTGATCGGCGTAGCAGGCTAGTAATTGATGAGCGCGCAATAGTGATAGAAAATGAGGAATGTAGACGCACTGGCGTTAGCAAATTCGAATGGCTAATTACCCTATTATTAACATCTGAAGATAACTTCGTGGTCGAAGACGACACATGTTAGTACACTTCTGATAATTATCAGTCGACTTGGATATATGCTCACCCCCAAGTTGTTCATCGTTGAACGAAACCCGCCCTCATATTGGTCCATTGAAGCTGGTTCTGCATGGATATTCTTCAAGTTTGCGATCTCCAGCTCGAGCATCTCCGCATGCATCTCTAACGTAGCACAGGTCGTCCGCATTGTCTTTAGCGCAAGCCGTAGGTCGCTGAGTCCGGCTTCCATCGTTTTGCACTTCAATCGTAGTAGTGTATCGAGAGAGACTTTGCGAGAAGCGGGCGTTGGTAGGCCTGCAGGAACGTTGATCAGTGATGCAGAACTCATGGTTGATGTACGCTGGGTGATCTCAGGAGACGAGTTGAGAGTTAACGTTGAACGTTGAACGTTAAACGGGAAACGTGCCTCGGCGCCATCATGAAATCACATCCTACGGGCATGTGACGTGATACTCAGGTATCGTACCTTGGCAGCCTACAAAGTGAATAACTGAAGTTGTTGAGATCATTAATTATTAGTTAACAAGGAATATAATTAGGACCAGGATTGTCGACAATATTGTAAAAATGGGCAGCATCGAACCTTTGAAGTGTGTGGACTTCAGCATACACAAGATCATTGAGCAAGGTGACGAGTCCTGCTTAATTAATAAGTATTTAAATCCTGACTGTGGATGAACATTAACTGTTGAGCTCACGTTTATCAAGAAACAGATGTCCTTTTATAAGTTTGAACCCAGCGGTTTCCGCCCCCGTCGCCGGCGACCCCTCTCCGACCCCCTTCCACGACCGCCAGTCCTTCCAACTCGGTGACCATTTCGAGATGGGTCGAGTATATGTCGGAGGAGATGGTTCAATAAATCTCCTGCATCCATATCGTCCCTCGGAAAGAACTTCCCAGTCTCGATCGTATATTCGCTCAGTGCCTCGACAGACTCAAATTGCTTTGCGATTCCTCCTTGGTCGAAGACGTCGACCAAGTCCACAAGGTTAACGTGGGTCTCGGTTACTTTCTACAGAACGTGATCCTCAGCTCCATAGACGTTACCGAAAAACGTAGCCACGTACCATACGACACGCTTTCAGCGTGGTTGGAATGGGGGAAATGCCTAGGCGCTTGCATAGTGATCGCCAAGACGCGAGACTGGTGTCGTCGGTGCCGTAGTTGGTATTGAACTGCCTGGTCAAGGCATTTTTGTATGCCGCGTGTGCTTCTGCTCTGTCGGGGTCATCCCTTTCCCATTCGTGTTCGTCACATAGACGGTAGAACTCTGACGATGTTGATTTATCAGTGGCCTGCGTGAAAGATGGATATTGAGAAAAGAATTGGGACAAAGGACCATCCGAGGACATCGTAGGTGACAGACTATGAGATGTGCACGTCAGAGGTAGGATGGGTGATATTATATAATTGAGCGGAATCCAAACGCGTCCCCAAATTTCGGGCGCTTAAGTGTGGGAAGCAGCAGCCGGCTTTTCGACACCCAATCACGGCGTAGCGGCGAGGTTGAGCCTATCGCGATTTCGTGACCATAATCGCAGAATAGCACTTTTCATGGAGGTCCAGATATCATCTGGATTACCCATATTCGCGGTAGGCACATACATGTCATATTTACATACTAGAAAACAATGGAATATCTGCTAATGCGTTTCTCGCAGACCGACACCAATGATCACCCCTCTTACTGCAATATGAGCAAGAGTTGAGCGAAGAGCTATGGGATGACATGCAAGATTCGGCTGCCTGAGGCCCAAGGAAATCCTCCATCGCACTACTTATCCGAACGTCCTGTGTGTAGGGCTCCCACAGTCCGCAATCTGAAACTCCTCCTTTATGAAGTCCTCCAGTCCCAGGTGCAGGTGGATGTTGTATTAAGGAGCGGCCGGCCTTGGCGTGAACATCACGATAGCGGAACTAGATGCAATGTTGCATCGTAAGATGGGGTTATATTAAATGGTTAACAACTACGCACCCATGTAACCAAAAAACTACTGTGAAGATTGGCCGCTTTAGCCTTGGAGACTACGGTTTCCGAGTCGGTTGGCAAGGTCAGAGGCGCTGCTTTATCTGCTAACTCAGGATAGTCGTGTTTCACAGAGTATACCAAGGCGTCGAAGGGGTGATCTTTAACATTGAGGCTGTAAATGGCCTCCACTAAGTAGACAAGAAAGATAATTGTGATCAAGGCTAATTAAGATGCTTACCCTATGTAGACGTTGCATATGGCCATCGCTGAGTAAATCATGTACTTTTCGACAGCCTCAGCCAGCGACAATAAAAGATCAAATTCCAGTTTGCTTATGTCTGGCTGGCGTGTATGGTGCATGAATTGCAACATGATCTCGATGACCTCCGCAGTTTCTTCAAGAATTGGGATATCCGCGTCAACCATGACAGATTCTGCTAGTGGAAACCCTTCGCTATACTGTTGCAGGTTGTTCGAATGTGTCCCGAATTGTATCCCATCGGACGATTGGAGGACGATATCGATGGGAACGAGGCAATCTTTAACTGTAGATCGTTATGTAGTTCAGAGCTTTAAGGACGGTCATCTTAAGGTAAGTAATTCACTTGCCTGGACATGTTCGAACCTCGCTCTGTGCCTCGTGACTCTCGTCAGAAATTTCATCGGTATCCATGGAAAATGTTGAAAGATGCACTGCGTCCACTTTATCAGTTGAAGTTGAACACAAGGGTGGACACTGGAGGACTGCCACGCTTCACCCAAATCACCGTGGGTCCAGGACCGTGACGGTAAAATACATCACATGATTTACAACAATTGGGTTCGTTTCCTTCAACACAACTTCAACATCTTGCCTTAGGCTTTATCGGTACACAGTCGACGATTCAAAGCTTAAGCTTAAGCAAGTTCAAACTTCAAACGTTCAGGTTTCAAGTTTCGAAACTTACTCAAAACCTCCCAATTCACAGAAATACTGCTGCAATATGCATGTAAAGAAATAACAAGCTAACGTCCTTCGATGCTTGTAGGGTGCTCGATTTCTTCGTCCTGCTTTAAGTATCCTGTTCGCCTGTTCCCGTTTGAAAAACCTTGTTGTATTATTGCTTCAGAACATTTTCATACCGGATTCGACAGAAAAATTAGTCTACAGAATACCCCGCAAACTATCTTTATGGTACAACTTCGAAGCGTCGAAGCAACCGACGGTGGGACTCAAACCTATTCTTCAACAAGAAAGCATGCCATCCTCAGGCCTCAACGTCTACCCAGGTCTCTTGCATATCTCCACTCCCATCGCTCCATCCAAAATCCGAGCCGCCATCCTCTTCCCGGCCCACGACATCCTCGACCCACACCTTATGCCATGGCTCGCCATGTCAGTGCCTTAGCCACGCCATTCCCTCGGTGCCATTTCCAACTTGCACGCGCCTAAGAGAAGGCAAAGGATATCGGTCCCATGCGGCGAGGTGACCGCTGGCACACATCGCAGAGCAAGTTCCCAATGCAGAATTGCATGCCAGGATCGCAACTGGCGCAGCGGCGGCAGCTACGATGGTACCAAAGGTAACCCCAGCTCCTGCATAACAGGCGACGGCTACAAGACGGCTACGACATTACACTCTGAGGACCACAATTTTTAAACGTCAGTATGTAGTTATTTCATGCACCGATAGCAAGTAGAAATAGAATCACCGTTGGACTAGCCACTGTAATCTCTGACATAGATTCTGAAGTGTGAAAACAATGAATTTTAGTCATTACGACTTTATGAATAAAAAATAATTCCTTCTGACCTCCTCACAAATCCATATGTCAAGACGCGAGTCTTCATTTTCAAGAAACCTCACTGGTTTGAATATGTACGGCTCTGAATATAACCTTTCGTCTCACGCCACCGCACAGAATCGCCCTGAACGATTGGGAGATTAATATAGGTAAATATCAATATGTTCATGAAGTAATTTACGAGACATTGGCAGATATGACCATCCCGTTGAGCGTTTGACATTTGTCAGTATTTCTCGGATAGTAAACTAACAGCATTGTCCTTTTGGATCAGGTCTAAAATACCCATCGTAATGATCATCCTCTTTGACGCAGTGCGGAATCCCCAGTGGTATTGGAGGGTAGGTAGTAGCGCACTCACGATACAGACATCAACGCATGGCAATTAAGTGCGTTTGGTCGAGGGTCCATCGCTACTATGCTGTCACCGACCTCGTCTAGGCCTTTTTCTGAACTTCCTGGGCCGGGCACCTTTCCAAGAGATAGAATAGCGACGCGAGAGCGGCGACCATTGTATCAGAGTCACTTATTCAATACATCTTTGTCCGTGGGAGGGTGCGAGCCTTTACTTGTCAACCTGTTCCAGGAAAGACGAAACATCGGGAAATACGCTCCTCCATGGGCGGTGAGAAGGGGTAGGTGGGATACAATGTTTTTCGGAAAGCTAGATGTGTGCAGAGGTAACTGCTGGGTAACTGTGTCCGTTGAGTACGGTAACGGCAAGCCGTCATGCATTCATGCACATGGGCGATGTCGAATTCGATGCAGCCAGTGAATCTTGCTGAATCAACGCCCATTATTAGTAGGGCGCCGAAGATGCGAATGTCATATTTCGTTTCGCATTGATCCTGTCGCTACCCCAGATTATGTCCGACTTCGGCGGAGTACATAGATATCTTGACCTCACTCAATGATCACACATTTTCAGACTTCTGAAGTCAACGGTCTAAATCACCTTTACCAGCCTTTACTGAAGCTCAGAATTCCATGGCTATCTAACGACTTATCCTCAGACCTCTGGTGACTTTTACATAAATGACATCCAAAAAAGATATGAAGGTACCTATGATGGTGAAAAAGCTTATGTATGTTCGTCTCAATCACACGGCCGGAATTTGAAGACAAGTTAGTACTTACGTATGATTTGAGAAGCACCCATAGCCTGAGGTAACCGGCTGGAATAATCAGACGATGTGGCACCAGGTCCATCCTGAGCGAGCAGTTGCCACTGTCTGTCACAGTCCGCTCGCCACCTAATCGTTGAGCTTTCGATGTTCTTTCCGTTATTAGCATGCAGCTTGACGCCCAGCGTCTCAGGGAGGTCATGACGTCAACTTCAGATTTCTTTTGGCCGTGACCGCAGAGCTTGAACTGATCACCAAGTACGCAACTACTAATTGATTCTCATTGAACAGTGAACTGAACATGGCAGAAATTTTACATAATTATGATCTTCACGATGGAAGCTTTACGTAGATCTAGAAACCCTATCAGAAATTGCGCTGAAACGAAACTAAGGTAACCGATAGGACCTTCGCAAACCGACAGAGTATAAAGGCATCGCGAAAATGCAATGTTTTCTGCAAGCTGAGCTTCCACACATCTTCGAGTAGCAGGTCTCTCGAACGAACCCCAATTTAAACCTACCCTCACGCCAACCCCGCACCTTATTCATCATGTTTTACTCTCGTGGCCCATTATCGCTTCTGTTCACCCTCTTCCTCTTTGTTGGCCTGATCGCTGCACTGCCCGCAGCGCCTCCCAAAGGCCGCACCGCCGCCCCGCGTGCCGCCTCCAAGGGGGGTCACTCTTCATCTGGATCCGCAGGGCACTGTCCCTCGAACCTCAGGCCCGTGGCGGCAAGGTCTTCATTGGCTATAATGGATTCAACGGCACGCCCCGCCATCCACAAGCCAGCGCAGGCGGCGAGCTCGGCGCTGTATTATATGTCGCCGATGTACGTGCTCCGCGGTTGACAGTGTCTCCAGCCTACTAATCATGATTTTGTAGGCGGTGGACTTGGCCAAGGCCTTCGCCCATGGCGCGGACCCCAACAAGGACTATGTGTGCATGGTCTACGCGGACGCTGACGCTTGGGCTTCCCAGCCGAAAGTGTGGATCCCAAGTAACGCCCCGCTCGGCAACGCGATGAACCAGCACTATCCCGGCGCCGTGTTGTTCGCGCACCACACCAACGCCGGCCTCCCCGCGGGCTCGCCGCACAGCGTGCACCAGCTGGGCGTCCGCCAGGCGCAGATCTCGCGCCTCGGCCTCACTGTCGAGTGCTACCACAAGTCGTGCTTCACCACGGACCACCACACCATGGGCTACGACTCGTTGATGGGGCACTGGCACATCCAGGCCGGGCGGTAGATGTCGAGGAAAGATGCGCATGTTTGTAAATTACGAGTAGTTTATTTGGCTGAGTTGATAACAGCATTAGTACGAACTCTTCTGTGTGCATTTTAGGTTCTTAGTTGGACATTGCATCCTGCATTCAAAATGGGCTAAGTAGTGCACTGCATGTAGCAGTGGAAATGGCGCCCTCAAAGAGGAACAGATAGTCAAAGTGTTCTAATTTGTCGCCACCGCTTGGCTATTAGCGCCAACACCACAAAATGTCGGAGGCGAGCTCTCATACACATGCCGAGCAGGATTGTCAGATGTTTGCGACTCCTGCGTCTGACCAATGCTATCCTATCTTATAAATGCTCAGACTAGGTTCGAAATACAAATTTGAACATATGACAAAAAGGATCGACTATCCTACAGATAATCCCCTTCATCTACAGCATAAAAATTGTCTACAGGAAAAATCGGAGTCCAGTTGCCAGATGATGCAATATCCGTATCACGGTACGTGAGATTCAACTCCATACCGTTAGAAATATACTCAGAAAGATGCGCACGGATATCCACCTCCATATCGTTCGTCGACACGATAGAGACCTCCGTCAGCGCCGCGACCTGGGCATCCGAATTTCGAGAGGCGTTGTCCATCCTGCATCGAATAAATTTTATGAGCTCCCAATCGGACAAACGCATATCCAAGGCTGTCGAATCAAAATCGATAACCTGCAGCTTCGGGAGATAGACTGGACGATTGGCTGCTGGCGTTAGGAGTTCTAGGAGGGCGGAAAGCATTTTTGGCGACACAGGAATTAGAAGGGGGAGAAGTGTGCCGCACTCCAGCGTATGTTGGTAAGATGAGTTAATGAAGGGGTCATGTCGAAACACTCGAGAAGGTCAACAAGAGTAAAGAACTGGATATTTGTTGTCAGGCGTTCAAGTCTCGTATTTGTGCGCGAGAGTATAACAAGCAGGGGAGAACGTCTAGTGTCGAGTTCCGGGAATGATATGGAATGGTATGTGAGGTTTCGAAGTGATGGAATGTCCGCGTATTGGAATAAATCATCCAAGCCAGTAGAGCCATCAACGACAGATAACGTATGGAGATATGGGAGTGAAAATGGGGTGTATGCTATAGACGTGTTTTCGGTGCATAAAATTTCGATAGCGCAAAAGCGCAATCGTGGACAGTGGGTGAAGATCTTCCGCGCATCAAGAATACCCAAGGGCCACAAGTTCGCTCCCGATACTGAGATATGCGTAAGGTGGGACCAGTTTACATTCATCTCTTCAAAATGAAAAGGACACATTGATATGCTTAGGTATGTTAGATTTGGGACGTTTAGGAGACCACTGTTTTTCCATTTTTGGAACACACGTCGGTGACGCAGGCCGCGGCGACGGGGGAATTCTAGGGAGAGAATACGAAGATGTGGGAAAGATGCGAAGGGGATAGTCGCAAGAAGGTCGGAAGCCAATTGGTGGTTTGGAACGTTGAGATTAAGCTTCCAGATTCGGTCAGAGAAATTTAACACCAAGTCGTAATACGATTTTGCTGGGGAACCAGACCAACTCGATGACGAAGGATTGTCATGACTTGATATCGAGAGCGGACAGGTTTTAGAACGAGAAAGCCAGGTAGAGATTCTGGTTTGGTGCTGCCGTATTTTTTGTTCGAAAGATTGTTTGAAATGGCTCACTTTTTCGTCATTCACAGGCCCCCAAAAGGATGGAGATGTAGGAATAGCAATATGCAATGTGGCCCATAGACGCGGCGTATGATAGGCAATAGATCGCCACCTTCTGCAGACGTAACCAAGGATCAACGGGGGTTCGTTACAGTCCATTATCGCTTCGTGAGTTGTGGGAAGACAAGCCATAAAGACCTCGATGAGGATATCGTCGGGCAAGCAACGGAAGGGAGTGAGAAGGCGTTCATGCTCAGCGATGTTCCTCGACCAATCGTCCCTTTTCGCGGTCTTGGTCTCCAACTGTTTCTGAAGCTGCAGAAGTTGGTCTTCCAGCGTACGCAGTTCAGCAGTGGGATCTTGTAATGTTTGTTCAATGGCATCGATTTCGGTGGGGGTGGGAACGTAGTTGGTTCGTAGGACATTCGCGAATTGAGAAGTGAAGGACTAACAACATGGCGTTAGTCAATAACAGATTTTTATGAGGAGATTTCGTCACATACCATGCTTTAGCAAACCCCAGTACGACCCAGTGTAGGAACAAAGTAAGAGAAAGCAAGGCAAGCCCAACTTGAACGCGGGGTTGAGCGTCAAGCGACTCCAGCGAAATGCTTTGTCAGGCGGTCTTCATTCGGGCCGGGCCAAGGGCCGGAAAGTGATAGTGATAGTGATAGTGATAGATTATACACAGCACTGGCCCCTCCTGGGCCGCTGTGTCCCGAAGGTTATCCCAATACATGCCAGCTACGTATCTTCGCCTCCGGACCCAGAACACATTGATCATACAGAAATGTCCCTCCAGCTCTTCGCCTAGACGTCCATATGACCCCCATGCCCAAGGTAAATTAAGAGACCATCCCAGCACCACCTGTACTACTTCTTGGCAAACTGACCAACCAATCCAGAGGCATAGCTGGGACCAGAATCGGCGTGTCATCAAAAATACGGAGGATTTCATAAGTGAATTTTCCGAGCAACCATGTAATTTCCCTATTGTTAATGAGTATCCGCAATTTGCTCAATGGATTCAGCGCTTGTACAAGATCCCAGTCTGGGACCTCAGCAGCTAGCTTCTCCGTGAACGTGGCTCTTATAGCATTGATCTCCAAGTTTGCCTCACACTCTAGTAGGGCGTGTTCTGGAGATTCAACTGCTGACTTGCAGAACCTGCATACTCTTCTCTCTCGTGGGATCTTTGGTCGGCGGTGCTCGGTATGTCTCAATCTCTCCAGTGCTAATTGATGACAGGACAGGATTAACCTCGTTAGAGACTTTCGATGATCTGCATTTGGTATTTTTAGGTAATGTCTCAAGAGGAGGGTAATCTGTTTGGGTCCTTTCATCAGGAACAAGTGAATACATCAGTAGAGGGCTATTAGAATAGGTAGGACTTGTAGAAGACATACCTTTCAGTACATCCCATAGTCCTACCACATCTTTCCACCTCTCCAGTAGACCCACATAGATATTCCACCTCTCCAGTAAACCCCCATAGATATCCACGCGTTTCTCATCACTCAGTAAATCGAACAACTGTCCGAAATTCCAAGTAGAGAACGCCCAAATCCGATAGACACTGTAGAAGCTGTAGAGACGCCCAAGAATTGCACCGCTGGGGTTCGAACCGGAGCCCTTTCGCAAAAGTGAGCCTCAACACATCAACATACCATTGCACCATCGCGTTGTTTACTTTACTCGAATTTGTCACAACACGACACTTTCCATGCTCATGGCCTTAGCACTTTTTTTTTTGACCGCCGCAAGCTCACATCCTTACTGGCATGTCGTCTGGACACTCCCCCGTGCGCTCTCGCGCTCCCGCCGGATCTCTTCCCCAAACCCCCGACAATTCTTACTTTACCAAAACTGAGGATTCACCCGCCGAAATCCCCGACTCCGACGACCCTCTCAACGCCCACATGTACGCGGGCGACACCATCGAATCTCAAGTCTTTGGGACGCAAGTAACGCCCACCAAAATACCCACCTCCTCTCGCGGCGCCGTCTTCCAGTACTCGCAAACCGAGCCTACCTCTCCGCTACCCACGCGCAGTGCAGGTCCCACGCAAACCGGCGGCGACAACTCCGAGAGCGCCAAATACCATGCGGCGTTGGAAGCGTTGCGCACAGCTCGAAACACAGGCCCTCTCGTTCGGTAAGTCAATTTTCCTTCTCTGAAGTTTGTGCTCATTGAACATCTTCCGCCGCAGACGCGTCCCACCTTTGCATCTCGACTCTGTCCTCAGCAAAAGCCCCCGCAAGGGCCAAATGGCCATCCGCCTTCACGCGTTCGAAACCCATTTCGACTACTTTCGCCAGGCCCATTACGACCTCATGACCGAAAACACCATCCTCGCACACGACCTCAAGGTCACTAAACGCAAACTGTCGCATGAAGAAGCACTGGATCGCATCTCTGAGCTCGAAGGAAAATTGGCTGACGCCAACGCTGAGCTCGACAGCGCTCGGCACTATTTCAACACGCTTCGTGAATTCGCCGACGAAGGATGGTCTAAGCTCCGTGCAGTAGGAGATAACGCAAGTACTCACGATTCCGAATCCTCTGCATAGATAGATGTCATTTTATTTGTTCTACGGTTTAGATCTAATCTAGTACACTTGAATGTAATGCGTTCCCACCATTGTCAGCTCGAAATAGTGAGAAAATGTGGACCGACGGTGTCAATTACACCACCACCACCTCTGGTACACTCATCCATGTCCCTCCGTCCCCGCCCGCTCAGTATTTCTGCAAGCTGCAGCCCCTATCCCAGCCACGATGGCTCATGCGGGCAATTCGAGTTCAGCCTGGTGTTCACCCGGCACGCTCCGTCGCTTGTTCCCCACCACCAACCATGCCCGCATCCACCACCTCCATGCCCACTGCCAAGCGCGCAACTCGCGCCATCTCTCCCATTCTTGTCGAATCATCCGACAACGAAGACATCGCCGCCAGATCGGATGCAGGGCTCGACATCGGAGCCGTCCGCGGAGGAGCTCGGGTGAGCGCTGTTCGAGGACGAGCGCGCACAAAAAAGTACGGTGTCATTCAACTGTCTTTTGTGATTGCCAAACTCACCAGTCTATGATGTTGAAGCATCCTTCGAGAGGCACTTGTGTCTGTCAATCTCATGCATGAATCAGACTAGATTGACGATATAAAAATAGTGCATCCAGCTTCCTAACTGACGGGCACAGCCACTCCACCAAGCTGAGTTTGAAGACATTCCACTTTTGGCAGGTGGTCTATGCTGGTCACTGGGGGCGGTGATGGTGATCACTGGAGGCTGTGCACTTGCTCACCATGCTCAACAGTGCCCAGCACTGCTCGTCGCTGTTGTCAGGGTCATCCCAAAGTGGAAATACCAAAAATAACATTTTTCCACTATTGGTGGGATTGCAGCTGGGCAGCTGGTCCGCTCTGTTTGGGGCCCTTTAGGACCATTTTATATCGATAGATGCGGATTTTGATTCTGAATACAACCGTGAAATTTTCATATTAATAGCTGAAATGGTTGACGCGCTAGACGCGAATTACTGATGGCGTAAAATTAGCGCCCACAAAGAATATTGCTTTCCTCCGCAACCGCCCGGTCGTTTTGCATGATCTTAGGTGGTATCTAGAGGTATTAACCGTGCGCTTCGAACGCGTCCATGATCGTAATTTTACGTCCCTTCCTCGCTCCGTAAAACGCTCCGGATATATTTACGCTCGCACCGCTTTACCGCCAGCTACGCTTTGAATATCCGCGCGCATATTATATTGTAAAATAGGTTAATATCACACCTTTCCAACGGTACCCTACTCGTTTGTATTGGAACATTCTACGCGGCGTTATTTACGAAATGGTTGTTTATTTATAGCAGGGGAACTACAAATCGCCTCAGCGAGCGCTTAGGTGCGTTGCCATCTGCTGAATTTATTGGATTTAATGACACATCGACTTTGGGGATCAGACGCCGGGAAGGTACTGAAGCAGATGCTGGGCTGGCATGGATATTGGCTGGCTGGCAGGCATGATTCTATATTTAGTATTCGGGCCGAGCACGTGTCTGTTGGCTGCATGCCCCGTATATGCACCTGGGTTGGCCCGCTCAATATTGGGCGCTTAGACGCCATAATATACAGAAAGGTTCGGAATTTTACACTGATTTCGAATCTAAAAATTTTATATCAATAGCTGCATTCGTTAGGGCGCTAGAAGCGAATTACTGATGGCGCTTAAAATGCGCCCACAAAAGATGGCTTGTTTCTCATGAACCGGCGCTCCGTTTTGCATAATCTAAATTGGAGTGTATAGATATTAAGAAGATCTTTCGAACGCGCTACTGATCATAATTTTCCGTTCCTTCCCTGGCACAGAATACGGCCCGCACTATTCTGCACTCCAGAATTAATAGCATGGGCTAGGCATTAAATATAAATGCGCTACGTTCCCATAAAATAGCTGAATACGAGGTCTTTCGAACGCGTGTATATGCACTTTTATTGAATAACATCCCATAGCTCCAGAAAGAAATTGATCGTTCCTTAAATAATGTGGGAACCGCATATCGCGCTAGCGCGTACTTAGCCGCGTTGGAATCGCCTGAATTTACTGGATTTAATGACGCCTTCGTTATGGAATTCGGAGGCCGGGAAGGTAGTGAAAAGACATGGGGCGGGTATGGATATTGCCTTGCTGGCCGGAATGGTACTATTTTTAGGCCTGCCGTGCTCGGCATCACCCAATTCGGGCGTAGAATAGTGGCACCCTCCCCCTCCCCCCAATATTGAAAATTCGATTCCTCCCTCAATTCCTGTTAAATCCCTTCGTTCTTCTTTGTAATATTCTATATAAATAGAGTACTATACGACTAGGCTATTGATACATTATTATAATGCATGCAGCATGTGTTATTTTAAATATCTCTTGATTTTGAATGGTACATTGGGGTTTTTCACCGCATTTGGGTTGCTTATTGGCATATATAAAACGGTAAATAGTTGGGGGTACATACCTAGCACAGTTCCTGGTAGTTTAACACTAATATAAATGCCTTCCTATAGGTTTACACCCATAAAGGAAAGATTGGGGTACCTTCTGCTTGATGTACTCATATCTCACCCAATACTGTAGCTACAAGCATGTTTAAAGACTCATTTACATCTTAATTATGCTGCTTCTAACTCTATTAATCGACGATTGTTCTCTAAATGCATTCTATCCATTATATCAGCAGAATGATTAAATCTTGCACAAAACATGAAATATACATCTGGCACATTCAGTTATGATCGGAATATTGTGGTATTCGGTGTGAGTATATTACAATATGGACCACCCAACATATCCAAAAGGTAGACAAGGAGAGTAGGAACTGCACCCTACAGAGCCAAATATGTTGCGACCTACCCACACATTTTTTATGTATGACTTGATTCATAGATATCCCTATGATCTAAACACTCCAAGTGGTCTAGAATATGCTCTCATGGATAACTTTTTTATAAATGCCTATATTAAGTGATATTGGTGTCTAGTAGCCATAATAAGCATATTACACTATATTTGGAGTAGTAACAGTATATAGATATGCATGAATCTACTGACATTTTCAAGAAATCGAAGAATTTTGCGATCTTTTAGTATCTAGAGGTCGCAACTCTTGTACTGGTCTTTTGAATTTTGGCAAGGTAATTTTAGCTATATTATAGAGTACTCCTCGAAAGTCGTGTAATTTTAGACGCATAACTACATTCACAGGGCAATATTGTTCAGGTTTTATTGTATTTAATCATTCTGGTGTGATCACAGGAGTAATTGGTGTGTGTCAGAATACTGTATAAGTCAATATTTAATATGCCTTGTTGCCGTCTTAACGCACGCTTGGGTCTGTCCGTAGTGACAATATTGGCTGAGATATGAGTATATCAAGGAGAAAGTAACCAAATTCATCTTTTATGTGTGTATACCAATAGAGTAGCATTTATATTGGTGCTAAGCTACCAGAAAATGTGTTAAATATGTACCTCTACCTACTCACCGCTTTATATATGCTAATAAGCATCCCAAATGCAGTGAAAAGCCCCAATGTAATACTGAAAAAAGAGCGATATTAAGATAAGACATGCTGCATGCACTACAATAATGTATCAACAACGTAGGCATATAGTACCGTATTTATATAAAATAATACAAAAAAGAACAAAAGGATTGGATAAGAATTGAGGGAGGAATCGAATTTTTAATATGGGAGGGAGGGGGAGGGTGCCACTATTCTACGCCCGAATTGGGTGATGCCGAGCACGGCAGGCCTAAAAATAGTACCATTCCGGCCAGCAAGGCAATATCCATACCCGCCCCATGTCTTTTTCACTACCTTCCCGGCCTCCGAATTCCATAACGAAGGCGTCATTAAATCCAGTAAATTCAGGCGATTCCAACGCGGCTAAGTACGCGCTAGCGCGATATGCGGTTCCCACATTATTTAAGGAACGATCAATTTCTTTCTGGAGCTATGGGATGTTATTCAATAAAAGTGCATATACACGCGTTCGAAAGACCTCGTATTCAGCTATTTTATGGGAACGTAGCGCATTTATATTTAATGCCTAGCCCATGCTATTAATTCTGGAGTGCAGAATAGTGCGGGCCGTATTCTGTGCCAGGGAAGGAACGGAAAATTATGATCAGTAGCGCGTTCGAAAGATCTTCTTAATATCTATACACTCCAATTTAGATTATGCAAAACGGAGCGCCGGTTCATGAGAAACAAGCCATCTTTTGTGGGCGCATTTTAAGCGCCATCAGTAATTCGCTTCTAGCGCCCTAACGAATGCAGCTATTGATATAAAATTTTTAGATTCGAAATCAGTGTAAAATTCCGAACCTTTCTGTATATTATGGCGTCTAAGCGCCCAATATTGAGCGGGCCAACCCAGGTGCATATACGGGGCATGCAGCCAACAGACACGTGCTCGGCCCGAATACTAAATATAGAATCATGCCTGCCAGCCAGCCAATATCCATGCCAGCCCAGCATCTGCTTCAGTACCTTCCCGGCGTCTGATCCCCAAAGTCGATGTGTCATTAAATCCAATAAATTCAGCAGATGGCAACGCACCTAAGCGCTCGCTGAGGCGATTTGTAGTTCCCCTGCTATAAATAAACAACCATTTCGTAAATAACGCCGCGTAGAATGTTCCAATACAAACGAGTAGGGTACCGTTGGAAAGGTGTGATATTAACCTATTTTACAATATAATATGCGCGCGGATATTCAAAGCGTAGCTGGCGGTAAAGCGGTGCGAGCGTAAATATATCCGGAGCGTTTTACGGAGCGAGGAAGGGACGTAAAATTACGATCATGGACGCGTTCGAAGCGCACGGTTAATACCTCTAGATACCACCTAAGATCATGCAAAACGACCGGGCGGTTGCGGAGGAAAGCAATATTCTTTGTGGGCGCTAATTTTACGCCATCAGTAATTCGCGTCTAGCGCGTCAACCATTTCAGCTATTAATATGAAAATTTCACGGTTGTATTCAGAATCAAAATCCGCATCTATCGATATAAAATGGTCCTAAAGGGCCCCAAACAGAGCGGACCAGCTGCCCAGCTGCAATCCCACCAATAGTGGAAAAATGTTATTTTTGGTATTTCCACTTTGGGATGACCCTGACAACAGCGACGAGCAGTGCTGGGCACTGTTGAGCATGGTGAGCAAGTGCACAGCCTCCAGTGATCACCATCACCGCCCCAGTGACCAGCATAGACCACCTGCCAAAAGTGGAATGTCTTCAAACTCAGCTTGGTGGAGTGGCTGTGCCCGTCAGTTAGGAAGCTGGATGCACTATTTTTATATCGCTAACTAACCTGATTTCATGTAGAAATTTAACAGACAAGGCTGCGAGAGGGCGGGGCGCTAGATCCGAACACGAATTCGCAAGACTGGCTCGATAACGAGCTCGATTGGCTCCTGCGATCCGATTCGACAAGCGCGCCCGGTTCTGCTCATCCCCAGCTCCCCCTGGTCCGATCCCTGTGGCGGTTGATGTCCCCACTACCGGCGGGCTTGCGCCGATGTCCTCCTTCTACAACCAAGCCATGCTCGAGGCCTCGGTTGCGGCGGCCGCGGCCCAGACTCAAACCTTCCGATGGCAGATGACGGTGGCGATGATGGATTTGTCCTCTGCCAAGGATAAGTACGAGGATCTCCAGGCCGCCTACAAGGACCTCGAGAGCAAGATCCCCGCCAGCAAGCGGCCCCGCGATGACCCCCGGGCCTCGAACGAAGCCTTTCTCCGGAAGATGGCGCATGTGTCGGACGCGTTGGAGCAGATCGAGGAGATCCATGACGCGCTCTCTTGCTCCAACACCGAGCTCGAGAGGGATCTCATCAGCACCCGGGAGGAGCTCTCCGAAACGCAGGCCAGGCTCGCCACAATAGAGGATATCGTCAAACAGTAGGATAGGCGCTTATGTCGTAAACATAATTTTTATTGCATATCTATCCACGTCCAACTACATACGGTCTGCGAGGCCGGATTCCTCGTGCCCTTGCGGCCTCCACCTCTCGCGCTTTTTTAGCCAACTCGTCTTGGTAAAGATCTATGGCATAACGGAGCCACACGAAATCGTGGTGGCGTAGGTAAGGATTAAGATAAAAATACGGTGCCTCGGTCAAGACAGTGTCTGCCGTCCACCCTAGAGCATGTGCCCTCGCACCCCCAAAACCTGGGATTAAATGACAGGACCGCACTATGTCCGTCACAGGGATGATGGAAACACGACGGCGGTGGGCACGAGTCGACCGCGAGATTTTGTACATCGCTAACCCATCTACCGGCAGCGTCTGAAAAGCGGTATACCACGATACATACGCGAGTGGGCATGAAAAATTGCCGAATTCTTCAGGGAGTCTAAAAATCACCTTTACGTCGGCAGCGCAGAACTCTGTGCGAGGATAGTAAGTCGGAGTCAGTACTGATTTAGCAAGCTAAAGCAAGGTTTTCTTACCGTCAAGAGGGGCTTCTCCTTCGCCGGGCGGCTTGACACGAATGAGAACCGTGCTTCTGCGGGCTGCGACGGCACGCTTGATCCCTTTGGCTGTGATAACGCGGTCTCGGCCTGGGTCGCGTATAAGACGTCTGAGATCGGTTGGCCTGATCCTACTTCAGGAAGACCCGGCAGAAAGAGGACCAGGCGCTTGTAGAGAGCGAATGTGGTATCAGTGGAGACTGGGATGATGGTGCTGGGGAGATATTTGGCCAGGAAAGCTTCGAAGTGGACGAGGAAATCGGGTGCGTCGAAGTCGGCGGCGATAGCGTTCGCAGAGAGGCCCGTGATAGCCGGCTTCTTCGCAACGTGGTAAACCACCTTCGTTTGTTCAACTTCTCTCACGACTTCTTCGTTATCAACTCCCATCTCCTCCAAAATCCCACCGCCGTTACCTTCATCGTCTGGCTCTCCTGTAGCCTCATCATCGTGGACAAGCGCAGCAGTATACCCCGGAACCGCCCATTGAAGATACAACGCCCGCTGGTGAACTGCTTCCTGCCGCCCAAGCCAGACGGTCATCTGTGAGACATAGTCCTTTTTGTTGCCAGCCTGATAACCCATCTTCGCCAGATCGATATGGAGGCGCTCCGTACCTTCGGTATTGAAGCCATCGGCCGTCCCTCGAGAGCGTATCGAGTCTGGGTAATGCTTAATATTGTGAACCTTGCTAATATTGAAATGCTCTCTTATCTCTAGGCGCTCGAAAACTTCTTTGTTCTGATGGAATGCGAACCAGGCGGCGTCAAGCTTAGCGAGGGATTCATCGCTGTGCGTTTCGAAATGCGCATAGTATATGAAATCGAGGATCCCTCGCACCGCTAAGATGACCTGAGGATCGGTCGCGCCGGCCAAGACACCCAGAAAAACTTTCTCCATATTCTTGTGCTCGGTTCCGGTCCATTGTGAGGTCAACGATATTCCCTTCTTGAAATGCCTCAACGTGGGATGGAGGGACATTGCCTGAAATCGTTCGTCTACTTCTTCTTGCTGCCCTTTCATAGCCTCTGACGCCCAACTGACGATATGATCATGAAAGACGCCCTTGTGAAGTTGATGGAGAAGGTCCGGAGTCATACAGGAAAAAATGTCGCAATGTGGGAGATCGCGCCAGAAGGGGTTCACGAGGCGAAGATTCTGGTCGACAAACTCTGGTGGCGCGAGCCCTGCGGCCTTCGCATCGAGCACAGCGAGCGTGGCTTGGACATCGCGTAACATCGCATGAACAAGGTATTCTCCCCGTTTGTGACCTTCGACAGCACACTCAGGGCATGTGTTTTCTTTGCAGCAGCATACGAGGCATTGCTCCGGGTAATCGGCAATATAAGCAGCAAGTATTGGGAAGATTCGACGGATAAAACCGTCGGCGCAGACCATATCGACACCAGTGCACCCAGCGGCTTCCAAAGGTTTGAGTAGGCAGTTCATGCAATCGTGAAAGAGCTGATAGAGTTGTGTAGAGCGCTGGCTCTTTGTGAAGCACTCCAGCTTCGTGACAGGGATATAGCCGATAAGCACCATAGCTCGTTCTGTCGTCTGACGGCGGGTAGCTTTCTGGATGTTTCCGATGCTAAGGTAGACCGGCCATGCCATTTTGTCGCCACTGAATCGTGTTAAATGTGTTTTGTCTGATGACAGGATTACAGGGCACACAGTAGCACCGTCCTCAAGGAGTTCCTGGCAACAATGGATGAGAAGGTGTACAATGAGGTGCGTAATTGTATTTTACATACCTGAATTTCCCACCACCAATTTGACGTCCACATTTCAGAATATTCGCGATTGGTACCATCTGCATTTTTAAACACACGAATAGGTGCGTACGCCTGCTTTCCTTTGAATTTCGGATTACTGAATAGCTCGACGATACACTCCAGGGGATTCCGATGCCATAATTCCACTTCCTCCGTCTTGAAGTGCCCCGCGCTGGAGGGGTTTAGGTCTTCGCGTATCTGCACTTCGGTAAGACATAGGATCATCTCTCGGAAGACGGTTGCCACTCACAATTTCCAGCTTCAGGAATTCGTTTATTTTGGCTTGACTGACACCGCAGATCATGAGCCAACGCGCAAGCTCCCACTCTTTTTTCGTCTCAAACGGTGCCCAAGGAGGTTGATCGGTTCGGTCCTGGTCTGCCCGCTCATTCTCAAATCGTGTAGGGGCTGCACCTTTGGTAACACCAGCCGCTGGGGTGAAATCCTGCACAAATCGCTCTTCGTCGTTCTTCCTGGGGTGTTCCATGGGTGTTCCGTGGGGTTGAACTCCCTCGGCGGGGGCACTGTTGCTCGCCTGGGTTGTACTGGGCCGGAAATCGGTAGCAGGTAGGTCGACATCCATATCAACAAAATTAAGATCACTCATCGTGTGATCTTCTTCTTCCGCAGTGGGCGAAGGGACTTCGTCGGCGAGACCATGCCCAGAAGCCTGTTCCGCCGTGTCGGCCTCCATCTGACAGGCCGCTTCCATCTTGGCTCGGCAGCGTTTGGCTTGCAAAATGTGGAGATGTAACCCTGACGGGGTGCCCTTCCGGACACTACAGTATGGACATTTATGATCCATGGCGAGGTGCGTAATGAATTAATGTAGAATTTCTTTGTGATCTCTGAATCTCATCACAGGGAGTGCGCGAGCCCTCGGTAGTCGCCGAGGTATGATTTGTCAGCGTCTGTGGCGTATCAACAGAACTTTTTCGAGGTATGATTTGTCAGCATCTGCGGTGTATCAACAGAACTTTTTTCCTTATCTTCCTCATTCCATCTTGCTCTATCTTGCTCGCTGCATCTGCTATGGCTAACAAACGCAGAATTGAGTCTGAGGAGGAATCATCTCAAGAAGAAGATGAGAATCAACTGCCACAGACGACAGAATCTCAATCTCGTTCAAAGCGCTCTCGTGGTCCCTCTGCAAAAAAAGCCCAGGCTGGTATGTGTCCTTTGTGCTCCTCGTGATAGCCTCTGATTCACTGCTTCCCTAGCCGAGGAAGATCTTGAGGCAGAACAGCGTCGCCTTGATCGGGCTCAAAAAGATCTCAAAAAACGCTTGAAAAAAGTGGCCAAGATAAAAGGTGGGTTCGTTTTCTGTTATGTAATCTCGCGCTCACTGTGATGTTTACCACAGCTCAAGCACAAGCATCAGCTGCCTCAAAGGTGGCCGAGCCTGATGATGACATTGAGAGCGAGGATGAGGCTGACCCTCCTCCTCCTGGCAGTGGTTTTTCGAGCGCGGTAAAATTTTGCTTGTCCTATTCCATCAATCGATCAACATTTTCATCTATCATTGTAGGTTCGCGCGTTGACCGTCAGCCAGGCCCCCAACTTGCCCACCAAGCAGGTGGTCTTCCGTCGTGTCGGCGCTGCAGCTGCCAGTACACCTACGCCCGTGATTGCCCCCGTGTCGTCCCGAGCTTATAAAAGCCTGGCGCCCTCGTCTTCCTATGACCACCCGGATGAATGGGAAGGTGATATGCCTGGGCCACAAGAAGGAGTGGAGGCATCCATCCAGCCTCAAAGGCTCTTCCCAGGTATATCTTTGTGTCTGATAAATCAGTCGTTTCTCTTACATTGTGAATTATAGCGGCTGAGTCGTCGTCGCCCGGGCACTGGCTCGACGATGCCAATGAACTCAATCCTGAAGAACCCGATCGGGTCGTCCCTCGCACAATCGCGCCGGCTGCCGTAGCGCCGGCTCCTCGCGGTCCCGCCGCCAGCACTAGGCCAGTACGTACTTCGTCTTCTGAGCTCTGGCATGACACCCCCAACACCACCGGGAAGGCACCTTCGCCTGCAAGTGAACTCAAGACCCCAGCTTTCCGCGATGGTGTTGTTGTCAACCCGAAGAAGCCCAAGGCCGCCGACTATGAAGACATCGTTCAAGCACTTATAATCCGGGCTGCCTTCGAGTATGAAGCCTTGGTGAGTACTAAAAACAGCTTCCCTGACACCGCCCTGCGCCATAAATGGGCAGTCAAGGTATGGAAGAACACAACCAACGATTCTGAGGAACATTATTCGATGACGGACCCCATCAGTTCATTGGTAAGTACCATCACAGCGCTTGAATTGTATCTGACGATGTTCATTTAGATTCGCCAGCGGGGATCTCGCATCCGTGGCTATGCGTTGACGCTGATGCGCCCGTTGCTCGTCAGTATCCTCGGCTTCAAGAAGGGCAGCAGTGCCGCGATTGTCGCCGCCAACCAACAGCTTGCTCAAAAGCTCAAGCCCGCCGGGGACTCAACCGGGCCCATCTTCCACTACAAGGTATGCTTTTCATTGTCGTGCGATATAGTTACTGATAACTATTCTACCAGAACATGGAAGAAATGACAGGGTACGCTGAGGCAAAGATTATCTCAACTGTCATCGAAGCCGTCTGGTTTGAGGACCTAAAGGCCCATGGGGTAATCTTCCATGCATTATTCAACCCCATTCCACTCGAGACTTTCGCACTCGTAATGACCATTGTATGTTTTTCATCTCTCGGTTTATATCAATATGCTGATCCTTGTTCAATGACCATGTTAGCTTGATTTTTGTATCGACGAATGGTGTACCGGCCGGTTTGTGAAGGCGAAGTTATGGGAAAGCGGCGTGATTGAAAGACACAAGGTATATAGGAAGGATTTGGAGGAATGGCAACAGCTCAACGTGACCGCGGTTACTGGGATTCGAACCAAGGTGTTCACGCGTGCGAGGTAAGTGGATGAATTACTATCTATAACGTTGTATTAACGATAAACATTTCAGTCGTAACGCAGGAGTCGTCGACATCTCAACAGCAAGACAGGCTTTAGTTGGTGAGGCTCGAGAGCGTGCACGTAGGGCTTTGGAGGGCCGAACGGGTGAAACGGATAGTGAGGCCGAGGATTAGTACTAGCCTGGTGGTTGACAATGAATGATATTTGATTTTGTGTGCTCATTTCGTCTGAACTAAGTATGTGAGATGAAATTGGATAGGATTGGTAGATGTGATAGTCCCAGTAGTACTGATAGTTAAGATTTATTGGGTGCTACAGACACTATTGAAAGACAATGGCATTCTACTGCGGACTACGTAGACAAAGGGAGTTTCTTCATAAGACTACTGAGTAGAAGTACAGTTCTACGGAGACTATCAGAAAGGGGACATGTCTACATGTCTATCATGGCTACTCGGTCTACCTAGGTCTACATAACCATGTCACTTGTTCCTGATGTTGCCTTCAGGACATTGTTCCAATCTGCCATGAAGTAAATACAGTTTCGAAGTATTTTCTAGCTCTTGTTGAATTTGAGTTTTCATTGCATCCCTAATAGACCTTATCAATGTTGTGACAGTGTCAGACTTAATTTCTGAGAGGTCAGGGAAGTCAATGCCAAGCTCCATGCTTTCTATGACCTTACGTATGTCTGTGATCCAGGATTGGTGGCCATTTATGTCAAGATATATGGAGTCTTGGAGTGCTTTGTGAGCTAGACGTTCTGCTGGTAATTCTGCCAGATACTTCAAGTATCCCAAGGTTGCCAGCAGTCTTCGAAACTTTAGTGGTGCCAGTCCAGTCTCAGTAAAGAGCACAACAATTGAGGAATTTTTTGGCAAGCCTAGTAGACGGCGTATAAACCCATGCTGTATTTCTTGCAGTTGGGCAAGATTGCTTTTGTTGACATCTGGGCTTATTTCTGCTCCATGTGTAAGGTGAGGGTCGAGCAGGGCCGTGTACAGTGCTATACCTTCTTCTGGTGGAAGCAACCCAATACTAGATTCCATCCCGAAGATTAGACCACCAATCTGTCGTGCTTTGCTGGCTTTAATTTCATAGTGGGTTTTGAATATATTCCCGAGAGATGATTTGAACGTAACCCCAACATAGGTATGCTCTTGTACTATGCTGATTTCATCATTTCCAAGCTTGAATTTGGGGAGGTCTTTTGGGGTAGGTCCAAACACCATAATGTAAGATTTTGTAGCATTGAGAACCATAAAGTTCTTTCTGCACCATTTATAGAGTGCATCCATTTTGCGTTGAAGTGCTTGACTGGCCATAGATAATAGAAGCATGTCATCAGCTTGTTCCATATTGCCCAGCATAATGTCGCATATGGGTATGTCATCGGGATCACATGGCAGTACAAAATTTGCAAAATAGAAATTCCATAGTGTAGGGGATGCAGAATCACCGATTAGAATGCCAATTAGTGATTGGAACGTCTCGGACATTTTACCATTGTGCTGAACAACATAGCTCATACATCTGTATAGCATTCGAAGCCAGTCAAACATTTTACCTCCAGCACCTTTTTCCCGGAGCTTCACCCACAGTGTTGACTGTTCTGTGGAGGGAGATTGTGTAGCGACATAATCGATTCATGAGCGCGGTGAACGCGCGACGCGCCCAAGACGCGCCTCAACGCAACCAATAACAACGAGAATCGCAATCGCCTTATTGATTTCTACTTCACATAAATATTCAAACATAAACTGGAATTAAAAAATCGCTGTGGACTCTTTCACACCAACGCCGGGGTCTCTCTATATACTAGTACTAGATGAGCGTGCGGCAGGGAAAGACCGCGCGTTTGGGAGGGTCATGAGAAATCGAGCTTTGTGAATGACCATACTTAGTACGCTGAATTAAGCATCCGCTGTTGACGAATATGATTATTTGCGCTCGCCTGAGCGCAACAAGTGGTGTGGGAGTTGGTTGTAAGGGGGTGGGGCGTAATAGCTTTTCGAGTCTCAGTGCAGGTGAATGCTTTACCAAGTTTCAATAGATAGTGCAAAGCTCGAAGTTGTTGTCTTGAGTCTTGACAGTCTCAAGATCCAACAACGTAGCTACATAAGAAACCTTTTATGATTCAGATTCAGGATATCGTCGCCTTTCGACAGATTTTGACCCCGCAGCACGTACTGTGTCTGAAAGGGACAATAAGATCGAACGACAGGCACACCGATTTTGATTTTGATTTTGAATTCCGTTTCCATTCCAAAAGGAACTGGTGCGGAATGAATATCAACGAATCCGGAAATTGGAGGTACGTCACAAAAATTGACCCCATCAGAAAGGTTTGCTTTTGTCGTATAAATGGTTCTTATACGAGACGCACGTTGTTCGAAGACAATGAATTTTAGCAGTCTCTCGCGAACGACACCCACGACACCAACCAAAGTATGTATGAACGCAGACATGATATCATGAGGCCGTAGAATCAGTACGTAGGGTATCACAAAACATCACAAAACATTAGTTCTCTTCACAATCGTATACAAACATCACATCCGAATTTTGGGCCCTCAAAGAGCGAGCAGGCCAGCAATCGCTGCCCCAATGAACGCGAAATTGGCAACAATTTCGTTCGCCCCGCTGGTTTTGCTCGTCGTCGGCGCAGTGGACGCACCGGTGCTCGATCCAGCAGGCTTGGTAGCCGTGGCAGCGGCCCCAGTGCCAGTGCCAGAGCCGGTCGCAGTGCTATTGCTCGCAGCGGTACTGAACGGGATGGAGTGCGTCGTGGTGGCCGAACCAGTGGCGGAAATACCAGCTAAGGAGAACCCAAAAATAAGCGACCTGATTCAACCGATCGAGAAACATACGGACCGGCGGTGCATTGGCTTGCCTGCAATGCTTGGGCGGCGGCGAGATCGGCAGAGGTGCAGTGTGCTGTGAGGCACGCAGTTGCATCTGCCTGGAACTGGGCCGAGGCGCAGACACACGAGGCATCAGTGCTGTTCACCAACAACGAATGAAGTCAGCGAACGGTAGAGGAAATACAGAATGAAAGCGTTGAACGTACAAAGAGCATCCGTTCGTGCTCGCAGCGGGGATCACGCAGGCGAGGACACACTGGCTGATTCCTGCAAGCGCGGAGGACGTCGCGTTGGCTGCAGTGGAGGACGTAGTGCTCGTGGAAGTCGTCGCCGCAATGGAGGAGGTAGTGCCCTGGGCTGTGGCGGCGACGGCGAAAGCGGCGAGAGTAAAGAGGACTTTGGAGAACATTTTGGTGTCGGTTTCGGGAATCGTGA
The DNA here is from genome assembly GCA_014925825.1 of Pholiota molesta. Taxonomy (NCBI): domain Eukaryota; kingdom Fungi; phylum Basidiomycota; class Agaricomycetes; order Agaricales; family Strophariaceae; genus Pholiota; species Pholiota molesta. The sequence goes on along the minus strand of JACGCK010000163.1, from coordinate 12,116 downwards.
AAGGTGGATGGTAGTGTACAGAAGAATGAAACTGACGATGCTGTCGTTCGACTTCGGTTCAATTTATACGCTCCAGGGCAAGCTCCAGCAGATGATCTTGCTAGCAGGCGTGGGAATGTGTGCAGCGCCACATTCAAGCTGTTTCCCATCCATGACTGCGTCCCACCCACCAGGTCCCAACACCCCGCATTTTATGTAACAATCATGTGGCCCTCGATATTACGATGTATATTCATTGAGTTAGTATATTATTCCGCAGCAACCCCGCGGTTTCTTCCACATTTAATTTGAGGCAGACGTTTACAGGCGCAGCAGGGAACACCAGGGAACACCCTTGCCAAACCATGAAGCATGATTTCATAGATCAAACTGGCTAGAACTGTCAAGCTGTCTAGTCCTTCTAGGTCTCAATTTAAATTCTGACATGGGTATTTAAATAACTGGATGCGAACAACCTACTCTAAATATAGCTCACTCCCTGACACTGTTGTTTGTTACGGAATATTGGAAGTATGTATGAACGTGCATGGCTCGTTTGCCATTCATTGTTCTACAGGACCTTTGAAACATGCTGCGGATCCTCGTATAGAAGCCATGTCTCAAGAGAGCCTGATTTAATTTGTACAAGCTGTCTAAACTGGTTGAACTATTTCAGTCGTTCTCCCCGGGCGTCTCCGTCTTCGATGCGAAGTGAGGACATGCAAAGGACATGAATGAGAGCTCGCGTTTTATTCCAATCAACGAAAAAGGGAGCTTTTGAACTTCTATTTATCTTCTAAGCAGCACTTCACTTATAATACTAAGGCGCGCCCTCAACTCAAGAGGGACTTCTTGATAAACAACTTTCTGATAATCTGCAGTGATTGATGATCATCGCCAAGTAATCATCAGTAGCGGTCTTCCCGAGATGGGATCTTCTACAAAAGAAGGATGCACTTATCGATAGGCATTCGTCAAACGTGCCGGGAGCGCTGGCGCCCGTCCTGGGCTCGCAAAATTCCTTTAAATAGACATGGCGTCCAAAATAAGATATTATTGCTGTACTCGTGTGTTTAAATATCCTAGTCCACTTCAAAAGGCCACTTCTTCGCTTTGTGAGTAATCGGCGTACTATGTAACAGAATTGTCGTCGAAATTGTCGTCGAAGTCGTCCATGATCTCGCCTGTCACGAAGTAATCGTCATCACCGAATGAGTTAAGAATCACGATATGAATTCCAAGAACGCTCGCGCGTATAACGGTACCTGCAGGAGACGAAGATGAGTAGGTATTAAAGAAATGCAATGGAAAAATAACATAGCTTTGTAGTTGCTCTTCCCCCACTCAAGATAGTTCAGAGCATGATCAGTGATTGGACTCCAAATCGAACATGTTTCCTACGAAGGGCTTTGGCTTCAGCGCGGACAGATAAGGTGGGCGGTTCGCGCTCTTCGTCCACTAAGAGATAGCTTGTTTGACGAACACAAAGACTACCAAGGAACCAGGCAAAAGCAGGAAACCCGACCACATCTTGAATCCTGTGGCCTGGGCCATACTCAGGGAAGACGTGAAACTGAATATGATACTTAAGGCAGTACGGTGGATGTCAGTTCCTGTAAATGTTGCCTCTGAACGCCTCAGTCGAAAATAAGAATCCCAGAATATTCCCTATCGGTATAGTGATCACTGATTTACTTAGAGCTCGTCAATGGCGGTACTCAGAGTTGATCAGATGATGGCAGAATGTCGCGCTGGGGAATACATACAATGATACATACGCGACTCTAATGATATGATATGGTCACATGGCCATGGCTTCACATGGACCTATAAGATCTTGTAAGATTCTTGAGGTTATACTTAATACGATCATGATGTTGTTTGATCGTCGTTCAATGAACGGTCAGGACTCAGAGAAGATGTAAGAAAAGGTTCTCAAAATGTTGTTAAGGTAGAGAAAACATTACTAAGTATGTAGTCCAGTATTTGAATTTGGAAACCATGCGCGTGGTCGACGTTTTGGTCCTTGCAGATTGGAAATAATTTGGACCTTGACCCATGATGCTGGGTCGAGACTATCCTTGTAAGGACTAAATTTTGTTGAGCATTGTCGCCAACCCCTCAGGCCATAATGACCAGTGAAGACTGCTACAATTTCCAATCAGCTTATGGTTTTCCTCACCACCTGCTGTCTCTCCAGTCTGAGCCTATGCGTGTATCTCAAATGCTTGTCCTTGAATTTGTGACCAGGTTCTCCTTACAATGACAGAGCGGCATCCGAGACGTTTCTCAAGAGTGTGGGCTGGTGTACGACTCCCTTATCGCTCGGACTTCAGATATTTGTCAACCGTGGTTCGCACTGAATCACCGAATGATCTGATCTTACCTGATCTTTTGAAATTTATGAAATTGAGTACGAATTAGATTGCGAAACATTACTTGAAACCGGAAGGTATCCGATAGGATTTTTGGAAACCGAAAGAGTATAAAAGGATCGCGAAAACGCAAGTGTTCCTGTAAGCTGAGCTTCCACCCCATCTTCGAGTAGCAGGTCTCTCGAACGAACAACTAATCTACATAAACCTATCCTCAAGCCAAAGTTCAACGTCTAACACCAAGCTACATTCATCATGTTTAACTCTCGTGGCCCATTATCCCTATTTTTCACCCTCTTCCTCTTCGTTGGCTTGATCGCTGCGATGCCAGCACCCGTCGGCAAAGGCCATCCCGCTCCTGCTAAAGGCCGCCCCGCATCTGGATCGCCAGCGCCTCAGTGTCCCTCAAACCTCAGACGCCGTGGCGGCAAGGTCTTCATTGGCTATAATGGATTCAATGGCACGCCTCGCCACCCGCAAGCCAGCGCAGGCGGAGAGCTTGGCGCAGTATTTTATGTCGCAGATGTACGTGCTCCGCGTTCAAAAAGTTTCTCCAGTTCATTAACCGTGTGATTTTTAGGCGGTAGACTTGGCCAAGTCCTTCGCCCATGGCGCTGACCCAAGAAGGGACTACGTTTGCATGGTCTACGCGGACGCCGATGCCTGGCATGCTCAGCCGAAAGTTTGGGTGCACAACCAAGACCCTCGCGGTCGCGCCATGGACCGCCATTACCCGGGCGCCGTTCTGTTCGCGCCCCACACTAGCGCTGGCCTCCCACCGGGCTCGGTGCGCGAAGTTAACCAGCTGGGCGTTCGTCAAGCGCAGATCTCGCGCCTCGGACTCACCGTCGAATGCTACCACAAGTCGTGCTTCGACCACGACCATCACACGATGGACTACCCCGGGTTGATCAGGAACTGGCACATCCAAATCGCGCGTTAAATGTCGAGTAAACATGTTGCATGTTTGTAACTTATTAGTATTTTATTTGGCTGGGTTAATAGCAGCATTGGTTCCAACTTTTCTGTGTGCTTTTCAAGTTTTCGTTGGTATTTGATTCGGAATAGCATACCGTCGATGATCAGAAAGGTTTGGCGCTCGTCAGAAGTCATTATTGTCTGACTGGAGACGACAGATAAGAAAGCGACAACCTCAGCTAACTGCTACGTTCCTGGTATTGTTCCCGCTACCAAAAGTTTCGTCAAGCATAGAAGATATTTCAAAGATAATTATGAGTGCGCTGCTGATTTGTGACCCAGTGGATACATGAGGAAATGAATTTGGATAGATGTTTGAAGGAAAAAGGTAGTCTTGCCGCTTGTCGGCCTTACTACATTATAGATATTATCGATCCTTTAGATGAAGCTAATGCAAAAGGATAGTTCAGTAATTTACATACACCATTCCTCGTCAAGTCCACGTCATCACAGCGGCGGCGGTGGCACCGGTGGCATATTCGACGTCAGATACTGTCCACAAACCGCAAGGTGCCATGGCAGCGCTTAGGTTGTGCGACACATTTTCCGCTACCACCCCTTCTTTCCGCCCGTCCAGCATGAGCTTGACCATACTTACTCTGGCGCTGACCTGTACTTCGTCGGCTGTTGTCGGCAACTAAATGAAAGCTAGAAAGGTTGCTCACTCGTTTGAAGAAGCCGGTGCTTCTCAGCGTCGAAAAGTAACCGGAGTGGACACGAGAGAGCCCAAGCTTCCGCTGCTTCTCCATCCGAGTTTCAAAGGGCGTTCCAACTTCCAATGGCTAAGCTTCGCTGTGCGATATTAGTCAGTCGGGTATCCCGTTCATATACCAGCTACCTCGTCCATCCTCAGCCCCTCTGAAACGCCCAATCACGCTCGGCTTCATCTCCTGCAACTTTCTTTGTGCTGCTTCGTTGACCATCGCCTTCTCGAGGCTCTCCTAGATGCATCGCACGCGAAGAACAGTCCTTCAACGGCTCAAGTACATCATCCACGCCATACGCACGGCAGCCGGCGTCTTCACCTCAAGTAGTAACACCAAAACACAGAACTTGAACGCGAACCGCATCCCCACGCCCATATCGCCCACATCGCTGTACCACCCCATCATCTACACCGCAGCTATCGATGACACCACAGGCGCCTGGGCACGCGGCGGCGCACCGCGGCTGGCGTGCGACGACGACCGCTTGCGCCCGCAGCACGCGCCGCGCCACGGAACCACGGCGGAGGTGTACCTCCCCGGCCCTGTGTGGGATGCGTTGGACCCGACGGCACGCTTCGCGTCCGTCGCGGACCTCTGCGCGCACATCGGCGACCAGCTCCCGGTGCAGGTGGTGAAGCTCCTCGCGCGGGACGTCCTCCGCGCGCTCGGAAATGTGCATCGCACGCGTGGGGCTGGGCATCAGAGTGAGCGCACACTTCCTTTGACGTGTGCATGTGTGCCTTCGAGCTTGAAAATAGTTTAAATGATTAGGCCCAGACTGCAAAGTGCTAACGACGCCACCTTTAGGTATCACCCACAACACCATCCTGCTCTCGCCGACCGATCTGCGGGCCCTCATCTCCCAGCTCCGCGCAGAGACGCAGACCTCACTACGCCCCTCCGAGCTGGCCATCGGCATGGGTGTGATTAATCATGCCCAAGAGAACATGGCAGCCAGCGCAGTGTTCCTGCTGGCGGACGCGGATTGCACAGGTGCGTTTCGCAAGTTCATTCCCTTCGTCGCAGTTCCGGGTTCTTCAGTGCACTGACAGAGGAAGGGTGCTTATGCAGATCGCATGGCGTGTATGGAAGACCAGGCGTTGATGCCCCCAGAGGCGCTGCTCGGCGCCCCCCTCGGCACGAGCGCAGACATCTGGACCCTCGGCTGCATCGTACGTCTCACTCTCTGAATCGAACGTCGTAAAATAAAAATGAACGCATCATATCCTTCCTCGTATACAGATATTCGAACTGCTCACCGGCGAGGCCCTATTCGACCCCGCATTCCAGACCCTCGAGCTCGGCCTCGCGCACGAAGAGTCGCACCTCATCCAGATGATCGAGGTCTTCGGCACGCTCCCCGTCGACCTGATCAGAGCGGGCGCGCACAGCAGTCGGTGGTTCACGGAAGACGGTGCGTCTCGACTCTTTCGCTCGCCAGGTGGATCGGCGGCGGCGGCGGGATAGCGCGGAAGCCAAAACATGCACTGATGACATTCGATAATAATCAGGAGCCCTGCGGATCGAGACGAATTATTACCCAACGACACTGGGATGTCTGTTGGAGAGACGGCTGGAGAAGAGCGACGTCCCCGGGGCGACGGCGTTCCTTGCCTCGTTGCTGCGGATTCAACCGGAGGATCGTGCACGGCCAGAGGCGGTAATCGATCATCCTTGGTTTACTGAATAACTCGATCGTAGCGTCTGATATCGAGATACGTTCTTATATCCTGTACAAGCCATGAGTGTGCAGTGTTTAGAGAGGGACGGCACTTCCTTTCTTTCCCACACACCGAGCAATAAATTACTGGCTAGGAAGGGTGATAGCGGGAGCTCCTCCTCCATGTTCTCCGTCTGCAGAAGGCGAATTAATTATCGAGCATGAGGACAATGAGAAACTACGCACATAAGACCTCACGCTCAGCGGCCGGTGGATAGACAGTGGGCCTTTCGCCAGCTAGATCGACACATGAGAAATAGCACCGAAACATGCACTGATAAGGTTTCTTGCTTGCCTCATCGCTGGAGATTCGAGGCTCCTTGGTTTACTGAATACCTCTGCCGCAGCGTCTGAGATTGAGCACTGGCTTATACTGAGCGGAGTCTATACAAGCCATGAGCGTACAGTCACATACAGAGGGATATCGCTTACTTTCTTTGCCTCTTTACCACACGGAGCGAGCGAGCAATAAATTATTGGCTAAAAAGGGTTGGTAGCGGGAATTCCTCCTCCATGTTCTCCGTCTGCAGAAGACGAATCCGTCATCGCGCACAAGACCAATCAAGAAAACCACGCACATCGCGCCTCATCCAATCCGGAACGCTGAGCGGCCTACATACTGAAAACGGTGACATCGTTCGCCAGGCGGATCGACGGCGGCGCGAAATAGCTCCCAAACATGCACGGAAACATCAGGTAGCCCTGCGAATTGAGACGAGCCATCACCCAACCGCACTTGCTTGCATGTCTGTTGGAGAGACGTCTGGAGAAGACCGGGACGAATGCTTTCCTTGACTCATTGCTGAAGATTCAGGATTCATGGGACATCCTTCTCCGTGTGTCGAGACGAATCACAGAAAGACCACTTACAAACCGCCCGAAATGCAGATCCTATCCATTCTGGCACGCTGAAGCTGCGCGACGGCAAGCAATAACGAAAACATGCACTCATGAATTTTTTTCTGAAATAAAAAAAAAACCCTGCGAATCAAGACAAGCCATCACCCAACCACCCATCCAAGTTTTTTAGAGAGACGTCCGAGAAGAGAGGCGGTTATCGATCATCCTTGGTACTGACCAACACGATCGCAGCGTCTGATTTCGAATCAAAATACATTGGGCGTAGTCTTTACCAGCGCATGGGCATACAGTTACAGAAGGTCCATCACTCGCTTTGTTTTCTTTTCTCCACCACACGGGCCCGAGCAACAACCTATTGGCTAGGGAGGTCGCTAGGGAGGTCAGGCAGCGGGAAATCCTTCTCCATATGCTCCGTCTACCAAAAAAAAGAACGCAAATCAGCCATCGCGCACCACCAAAACCACCCAAGAAAAAAAAAACACCCACATAATACCTAAAATGCACCCCCCTCCCCACCCGGGTAATCTCCTCCACCTCCTCCGCCGTCAATAGGTCCGGTAGCGTCGCGACCTCCCCTAGCGCCTTGATCCTCCCCGGATCCCCGCTCGCCGTCACCGCCACCACCCCCTGCGCCCTGACCCAGAGCAGGAGCACCGTCGCGGGATCGACGGGCTTCCCGAGGGCCGCGGAGAGGCGCGCGGCGATGCGCGCGAGCACGGGCTTGAGCGGGCCGCCGGTCGGGTGCCGGAGGAGCGGCGTGAGGGACGCGTAGGACTCCGTGCGGATGCCGTGTTTGTTCTGCAGCTCGAGCAGGGGCGCGAGGTGCGCGAGGACGTAGGGGTGGTATTCGATCTATGCATGGGGGGATGCGTCAAGTTCACGAACGCTGGGACCGCAGAGGGGGCTGGGAGGGGGAGGGGGATACGCATATCACTCACTTGGTTGACGACGGGCTTGTGCTTCGCGCCGGCGAGCACCGCCTCCAAATCCTGCGGGCGGAAGTTGCTCACGCCGATGCTCCGCAGCCTGCCCTGGTCCTTGAGGTCCTCGAGCACCCGCCACGCGGCCTGCAGCTCGCCGGGCGGCGCGACGAAGGGGTTGTGGATGAGGTACAGGTCCGGGACGAAGCCGAGCCGGTCGAGCGAGGCCTGCACGGACGCGGCGATCTGGGCTACGGGGACGGGGGCGTTGTTCGGGCCTGCGGACACTGCATAGACACGCGTGAGGGTAAGTCGCGTAAGGGTTAGTATATGCGCATATATGCGGTGGGGAAGACGACGTACGTTTGGAGGTGACGTAGACGGCCTCGCGCGGGACGGCGGACGCGCGGATCGCCTCGCCGGTCTCCGCCTCGTTCTCGTAGATCTGGGCGGTGTCGATGTGGCGGATGCCGGCCTGCAGCGCGAGCGCGCCGGACTCGATGGCGGTCTTCTTGGCGTTGCCCGTCCCGTTGCCCCAGGCGAGCCAGGGGATGGTGGTACCGTCGAGGAGGGGGAACGCGGGGGCGGATTGGATGGTCATGGTAATGGTTGAGATTGGGATTGGGACGTAGTTGGGATTGGGAAGGAAGCGCGGGAGACGGGGCGGTCCGTTACTTATAGTGTTTTGGGATCGGATGGTCACGTAGGTGTTGTTGTATGTATGGCGTCATCGCAGCAGATCGATAAAGGTGGGATACCCGTGTTGCGCTGGTGCTACGCCATTTTGGTGTGATGCTCGCGTTTCGACTGCTATGATACTGACATGAGCAGATTTCCAGGCTCCCAAGATCCAACAACAACACAACAACATCGTAAACAAGCTGAGGAAGATGAGAATCCTTCTATTCAATCGGCAATTAGATAAAGACAAGGTATTGGGTTTTTCTTACATTGGCCAAGTATCCCAGTTCGTCAAATTCAATAATAGAGGAGAGGGACTGAATACTGCGGTGGTTGCGCTCAAGCGTCGATGCCAGATGGCAGTCTGAGTTGCAAGAGCGCGTCCCAGTGTTTGGCTTCGCACACGAAACCAAACCAGAGGCCTGCCGGATCCTCGGCACGCCCATCAGTTTCAGGGGCGTCTGCTACCCGCCTTCCCGTCTATCTACCACCTCCTACTGACCTCTGCACCTTCTACTGACCCAGATCCCTTCCCATGTCTTCAGAGAAGGAAGCTCTGTCCACAATCCCGCAATCCCCCTGCCCGATGCGCCCCCCGCCTACGACACCCTCACCGCCACCGCCACCCTCCTCGAGTCCCTCGCAGGCACCATGCACGGCCCAGCCCCCGCCACGCAGCCCATCATGCTCCCCGCGGACCCCCCGCCCCCTCCCTCTCCCCGCCACCCTTCCGCCCCCCGCCTCCGCCCGCGCCCGCGGGCAAGGGCCACAGGCGCACGCAGAGCGCCTCCTCCACGGCGAGCCTCAAGACCAAGAAGAGCTGGTTCCAGTTCTCCTCCTCCTCCGCGTCGGGCGCGGGGGGCCCGGCGGCGGCGTCCGCGCGCACGCAGCACGAGGTGCGCACGACCGTCCTCGGGCTCGTGCGCGACCTGGTGCGCGACCACAGCGCGGGCTCGCCCGCCGCGCGCGGCGTCCTCGGGAGCTGCGCGGACGTCTGCGCCTCGCACGGGATCGCGCTCGCCGACATCCTCGCGGACCCGTTCATCGAGAGCCACTCCCCTCTATACTGGGCCATCGTCAAGCGGGCACGACCCGAAACAGCCGCCTCCGCCTCCGCCGACGATGACGACGACGCAGCAGGGCGGGAGGGCGACCTCGTAGGCGCGATGCTCGCCCGCTGCACCCCCCTCACCCCCGCAACGGTCGCGGAGCTGCGCCTCGCGTGCCTGGCGACGGGCGACCAGGCCATGTTCCAGCGCCTCCGCCCGCACGTCGCCCCCGCGCCCGGCACGGACCAGCTCCTCCTCGGCAGCGGCCTCCCACCGGACGACGTCGCGGTCGAGCTCCTCGCGGGCGCGGAAGGTGCGTTCGCGGTGCGCGTCGCGATCCCGCAGTATCATAAAAGGATGATGATCTCGAAGGAGATCGGGCTGGAGTTCGTCGCGCGGAGTACGTCTTTTTTCTTTCCTTTGAATCGTCTCTGTCCGTCGTTGAAGCGCGGCTGCTGATGGGTACTACTTGCGTGAAGATAGGATATGGCGCTTCGCGCTGCTGATCATCCCCGACGGCGCATTGTACGGCCCGCCGCCGGGGTCGTGGTGCATCGCCCTCTCCCTCCGCGCGCCGTCCCCGCCGACGTGGCTCGACGCCACGCTCACGCTCTCGCCGCCCCCCGGCGACGCCACAACGCCGCAAGGTATCTAACACTTATGCTTTCGTAATTTGAGGGATAATTGATCTCAAGCCTGTTTCGGTGTTGCGTAGCGGCGCCCGACGGCCTGCAAGTGCGCTCCAAACAAATGCTCGAAGCGCCCCGGAACGGGGTGGCCGCAACGCAGGTGCTCGTCCCGCTCGACGGCGCGCCCGCGTTTGCTGGTCTGCAGTACAGGTCCGTGTCTATCCCCCTCCCCACCCTTTGAATCGCGCCCCCGAGTCGATTTGCTAACACGAAAGTTGCGCTTGTAGTGGAGGTTCGGCGGACGAGACGCTGCGGTTGCGGTTGGAGGCGAGGCTACGGAAACCGAGCGATTTTTGAGCTGGTTTTTGTGTGGTTTTTTTTGTTGGATGCTAGATGTGTGTTATGTATGTATGTTATCTATTTATGATCGAATTAGCTTTGTTCTGCTGAACATTGTGAGCGGTGCGTCGCGATGGGAATACTTACCCCATGGCCCATGCTAAACACCGACGGTCTGCACGTAGATTTTAAGTGGCGACTCTGTTCTTTTCTTCTATAACTTACTGTATAAGTATGGCACGGAAACGAGATGTACTGGCCGCTATTCATTGTCGCTGTTACTGAATATTTGAACACCGTCTTTTGAGGCTTGTACGACAATGAAGGTCGCGGCATATCCCCTCTTCCTCTGCGCAAAATTTGCAAGAACGAAGAGTAAACATAGATGTGCAGATTATCGATGTGTCTTATATAGAAAGCCAACAAGGCAGTTTCGTAGCTTGAATTCATGATTATCGATTGCTTATCTTTGGACTGTTTGAACTTTGAACGTTTGAACGTTTGAACTTCGGTCGATAGGGGCTCGTTCCGGATCGGCGCGGCGGATGCCGACCGACCTCCTCCAGCCTCCTTTCCTCTGATTGCTGCAATCGTCTGATGCTGCCCGTTTCCATGAGCTCCAATTTGAAAAAGCAGTGCACGCTGCCCATTGCCATCGTCCTAAACTGAATTTCGACGCTGACAGATTCCGACGGGTTTCTTACGGCATGCGCAGTGCTCATACATATATAAACGGGACACGTACCTCCTCAGCTAACGAAAACCATGTTCGTCCCGATCCCCACAGAGCACATCTGCGACCTCTCTTCCCGCTCCTCGCGCTACATCGCCACCACCGTCTGCCGCACCTGGACGAACCCCGACCCCGCCTCGCACCACCTCCTCCCCGAGACCATCGCCCTGCGCCCGGACGGCACCGGCACCCTGTCCTCCTCCTATACGACCTTCCCCGCCGCGCACGCCGGCCCCGCCACCGCCACCACCGCCCAAGCAACCCAGGAGTTCACGTGGAGGCTGGGGCGCGACGGCCCGCTGGGGATGGAGGACATGGACGAGGCCGCGCTGTACGGGACGATGCCGAAGCTCCTGCAGTCGACGCGGGCGTGGACGCGGAGGGGGTGGACGGCGCGGCACGGGCTCGTCCCCGCGTACCTGCGCATCGAATTGGTCGGGGAGAGCTCGCTCGAGCGCGACCCGCCCGTGGTGCCGGATTTCCGAACGGAGGAGGAGCAGGACGACGGAGAGGGGGGGAAAGTGAGGCTGCCGGCGGAGCTGATAGAGGAGATCGTGCGGCGCGCGGCGGCGGAGGACGTCGCCGCGCGCGAGCTGCTGCGCGTGTGCAAGTGGACGCGGGAGGTCGTGCTGGGCCGGCGCCGCCGCGAGCGCTTCGCCGCGCTCACGAAGCGGTTCGCGGAGTGGGGGCTGGTGCGTCTTCGTTTCTTTTCGCTTCCGCGACGTTAACGTTGACAGGACCGATTGACTGGTTTGTTCTCTCGCGTGGCACAGGCGTTCTGGATAACCTGCGGCCACTTCGACCCCTCCAAAACTCCGCAGCCCGCCGCGCTCTTCGGGCTGCGCGCGCAGGTGTTCAAGCTGCCCGTCGCGTGCGGGTACCACGCCCAGGCGGAGGCGGCGGCGCGGAACTGGGACCCCCTGTGGGCGGAGCGCCCGCTGTACTACGCGTGCGCGCTGCCGGTCGTGCAGGAGGGGCTGGACGCGCCGTTCTGGCGGATGCTGAAGGGGAAATGGGACTACGAGGAGCATCCGGAGGTGGAGAAGGAGTGGGATGCGTGAAGGGGTGATGCGGTAGCCGTCCTCTGCTAATTTATTGTAAAAGTATGGGCGTTATACTGTGCAAAAATTGTTTTTCAGTAAAAT